>OX419588.1:14220424-14354656 GCA_948473455.1 Teleiodes luculella | reverse complement strand
CCATAACATGATAATTTTAAGATATTAAATTAATCGGACTAGCACGCAATGGACTTGAGTGACTTTACTCAATCCGTTCCCAATGCTGCCAACATTGTGGTCGAATGCTACCAACCAGATAGACAGTTCTATCACCATTTGGTTGGTAATGTGGACATTGGGCCATGGCAATCGCAGCGGCGCGGTGGGAGAGGGGGGGACAAGATGACGTCATTAATCTTTCCAGTAATGGTCGCGCAACTGTGGCCTGTACCCCTACCATGAGTTGCTAACGTAACTTACGCGCTCGATATCGACTACGTAAACGTGCATTTAGTATGGAATTAAAACTACGCCATCTATTGACAGTTATCTGAAGTAAAATTTCTCCATACTAAATGCACGTTTACGTAGTCGATATCGAGCGCGTAAGTTACGTTAGCAACTCATGGTAGGGGTACTGAGCGTCACGGCGCATTTGCTAACGCTACCTGAATAGAGTAGGGATGTCTATTGTGTATAGCCTGTCTGTACCGGTTTGTGTAATATGGATGTTTGACCGTTTTTGTCAACGGTCAGTTATTATATTGAACATTTTTCCATGTGGTTCTTAGTTTTAAATTTGATCAATCTAATTTAACCTGTGGATATCTTACGAAGCGACTAAATCCACATGAGTAGGTGATCGATCACAGTCACAAAAGTTTTATGAACTTTCATTTACTCATAACTTAACTTAAACACCAACTGATCATACTAATATTATAAACGCAAAAGTTTGTGAAAATGGATGTATATAATATGAATGTATTTTGCCCTTTCATGCAAAAACTACCTAATTTATTTTAATAAAAATTTAAACAATTTGTCTCAGAATAACATAGCATTAGTATACATCTGAATAACACATAAGCTACTTTTTACAGCGGGAAAATACCTCATTCCCACGAAAAAACCTGTTAATGCGGGCGGAGTTGCGGGGCGGAAATCTAGTACGATCATAAAATCCAAGCAAAAGGTAACATTTCAAAGTTGCAAGTACGTATTTACTTGTAACAGCAAAGCACAAGTTGAACTCGACAAAGCAGTTTGATCCCTTTGTTAAGTGCAACTTAGCCGGTTGTTCCAGAACTGCCATTTACCGCTTACCGGTACGGTTAACCGATATAGCTTCTAAGCTCGCTTACACTAGTGTATAGTGTGGACACTTGTGTACAGTGGCCGTTGTGATAGAAGCTATTCTAAGCGCGGCTTCCATTTAATTTGCATAGTCCGGCCGGCACACAGTTTCAGGTTTTGTTAGCCTTATTGAGTGACCTAGGTACAAGCTAATACTGGCTGAATGACTGCGTTTGTAGAAATGTTCTCTGCTAAAGTGTAACGAGGTTTTGTTCTCTCCTTTCCTATTCTTCGTCCTGGCAACTAACTTTTTTCTTTAATGCGTTATTCATAGGTATTTGGAATGATCATTTAGTTTTTCTATTATTTTTCTTCTGTGTATAAAACGTTTATTCCTGAACGGTTGTCCTAAAATGTTGTTATTCATTTTTTTTTGTCTTTTTTCCACAATATTGAATTCGTTTAAATTTAATTTACAGTAGTAAAAACCATGACCTACTCGGCCCTTAAGCTAGGTTCAAGCTACCGTTGCAAAAGTTTTCAACAGCCTTAAGGAACCCCTGCGTTGAAGGATTTTTCTCTAAAAAAACTAATAATCCATCGGAAACCTATACAAAGTCCTTCCGAACACAATAACCTGGGTTGCTGATTGTGGGAACAACCGATAAATCTTTATTTTTCCATTGGACTGTGAAAATATGGCGATGGCTTAGTACAATGGATTTTATTTCCACGTTGCGATCGGCATTATAGTCAGTCGCGTTTTTAGGGTTACTCACTCCAAAATAAAAAACAAACTTTACGACCCATACAAAGGTATTAGTATTACAAGTCCGGTAAAGCTTGATTGGTCGTACCTTTTCGACACAAGAATAGGTCAATTTGAAAAAAAAAGTTTTATTATTATTCCATTTTAAACCTTGAAATTTAAATTGTAACTGAGGGACTCAAGATGGAATCAAAAGAAAAACTTTCAATTGTTATATACAAAGTTTCTTCCTTATAAACTTTCCTAGTTTTTCCGAGAACTGTTTTACTTCAGTTAGGATTTAATCAAGCAAACTTAAAAATACTGTAACAGCTATAGTTGGAAATATAAAGTATGTAAGTTTCACTGCAAACTTTTTTTTTTAATCAAAGCGATTTAAATTATTTTACTACTAGCTTTTCGCCCCCGTGCTAATAGTTTCTTCCGTAGGAGTGAGAGATTTTCCCGTGGTAAAAGGTAATCTATATGTTATTCTGATGTAAAATAATAAGCTTTCTTATTGTAAAGTTTCATTAAAATCCTTTCAGTACATTTTGCGTGAAAGAGTAACAAACATCCATCCTTCCATCCGTCAATCCCCATAAATATTCGCGTTTATACATACATAACAGGATATTTGTAGTACATCTTTTCTAAGGAATGTGAAGTTTAACATGAAAACCCACACGATAAGCTAGCAAGATATTTTTGTTTCGATATTTTAAAGAAAAAAATACAGTTTTAATTTATATAATACGGGACCCAACACTCGGGCATTTGGGACGCGCCAGTCATTTTATATTCAGCTACCTAGCCCGAATGAAATCGATGCATCGGCTATAGGTTCGACGATTTGTTTTTCAGTTTTTGAATTGGTTTTACCGAAGTAATTCACTGACTCTAGATTAGAACACTAACTGCGGACGTGACTAATTGTTTTGATTTTGTTTTTTATTTTACGTTTGGTTTGCCTTAGGGTTTGTATTAACCGTTTCGGACGATTGGTTCCACCGCTAGGTTCCACTAGTGGGTCCATCTTATATTTATAAGAAAAAAAACACAGATTTTAATCATATAATACGGGACCCAACTCTCGGGCATTTGGAACGCCCTAGTCGTTTTATATTCAGCTACCTAGCCCGAATGAAATCGATGCATCGGCTATAGGTCCGACGTTTTGTTTTTCAGTTTTTGAATTGGTTTTACCGAAGTCATTCACGGAGTCTAGATTAGAACACTAACTGCGGACGTGACTAATTGTTTTGATTTTGTTTTTTATTTTACGTTTGGTTTGCCTTAGGGTTAGTATTAACAGACGTGGAAATAGATTTTGTCAGGTTTTAATGGCGAAACCTTAGAGAATAAATATACATAGAGCACGCGCATCGCTCTGCTGCCTTTATGTCAAGCGTAAGCAAATTTTGGCAGATTTTGTATGGGCGGTGAAATCAATAACATTTTTCTTTTTGGATTTGTGCCTCGAGTCATGTTTGCAACTTATCACTGCACATTTCAAAATGTTCTCCTATTAAATTTCTTATTTTCACCGGGAAAAATAATCAGATCCGATAACCATTTGATACTAAACGAACGCGCTGAAGATATTCGCACTGTTCATATCCGTGCTTACGGTTCATACTCGATTAGGCGTACTCTATCCCTCCCAGAATTTTTTCTATTTATACTCTAAGGGCGAAACTTATTTATTTATGTCATAAAATATCAATTGTTTATACGAAAGAGAAATACAAACAGTACAAAGCAAAATAAGAACATAGCGAATAGGTACTTATTATTTGATTCATAAAAAATGTCTTACAGCAGACTTATGACAGAGAAATAGGTATAATACCTAATGTTATTTCAGCTACGCTGACATTATTTTGAAAATGTTACTACATTAATTTAAAATGAACGAACAGATCAAATTTCAATGCCATTTTATTTTCAGTGGATTTATTATCATTTTTACTGAATATGACTAACCTAGTACAAAGAATATGATGTTTCTCAAAATTGAATATTTGAGATAATTATCTACCTCGCCTAAAAGATATTTTTGATTTTCAGTATTAACCAATTTTACTACCATTTTATCCTTATAAAATTACTTTCAAATAAACAAAATAGGATTCCCTCTTGACCATTGATATTCACGGCCAGTTAGCAGTGACAGAAAAGGCTGCGTAGGATAATAATAAAAAGGAAAATTTATATTTTACGGTCCGCCAGAGTCAGCTAGTCGCCTTTACGGCCGAAAACGGTCGTTTTCCGCCCAAGAGAACGCCAGAAGAATAAAGAAAACAAACGCACGGAAACATGGCGGGTAAAATGCGTAAACTTTAAAGGAGATCCATGGACTTAGTAACATAGTTTCAATATGAGAAGATCATTTAAGAGTGTAGGTACAAGTGTGCGCGCGTGTGTGAGTGTGTATGTGTGTGTGCGTGATAGTATGTTAGCATGGTATAATAATTTATTAGACTAGTTATGTTAGTGATACGTAGTGACTGATGACCACACACATGTAAAAGAAACCAACCCAAAACATGTATACTCAGCCTGCATGGTAAAATGTGGTAAAAGCACGTAAAAGGGACATGTGTTGACTTCTAGTGTACATTGTTTAGGATTCTAATGGGAGATCTTCTGACAGCTTGATATTAAAAAAATAAACGAGCGTTCTTTAAGATTTACATAGAAGACGACGCTAGTAAAATAATGAGAACAGTGAGATTGATTATAGACTATTTAACCTTTTTTTGTCAAATTGTACATGGTTCTGACTGAGATTAATTTTAGAATAATTAGTTAATTCATTTGAATGTTCTTTTTTTTTAAATCAAATACTTCGGTATGTATTACCTAACTATTTACTAGTCCCATCTGTTGAGCCGTATTGTAAGGTTTTTTTTTCTATATTTGCTACTGAAGAGCTTCCCATTCTCTCTGCCATCTTTACCAAATCATAGGTCCACATTGTGGGAGCCTGCCCACTGCCTATGTTACCTCTTTCAATTCTATAACGATTTTTCAGCCCTTAAGAGCAGATTTCTACTCGATTTTTTCGTCATCCTTCAATAGTTAATGAAATAAATTCGAGGATTTAAAATTATATCGATAGATATCCATTTAGACCCTTGCTTTTCGGACACCACTACTTTAACCATTACGTAATACAAGCTCTTTTGTAACAAATAAAATACAAGACAAGACATAAAATAAATATAAACCAATTTATAAATGTCCCTGTAAGTAAGCGTGACTTGCTAACATCTGCGGTCGATGACCTATTAACGTTCAAATTGGGTAACCTACCGTACCAGATTGTCAACCTTCGGCTTCTTAAAGAATACCATCCACTTTTATTTGAATACAGCGAGGTACGTACACATCATCTTGAATGATTGATGGCGCCCAAACACGCAAGCTTTCTTTATTTTATTTTCTCTTGGTAAGTTTTGTTGGCGAGGGACGTATTAAGGTACAATCGGGAAAAATTCATACATACATAATGTCGTAGTCCGATGGTTTCAGCCATCTGATTATTAATAACTAGCCTCCCGCCGTGGCTTCGCCTGTGTTAACAGTTTTTCCCGTCAGAATGAGGCATTTTCCCGCGGTAAAAGGTAGCCTATGTTACTCAGGGTGAATGCAGCTTTCTAATGGTGAAAGAAGTTTTGAAATCAGTTCAGTAGTTTTTGAGTTTATTCATTACAAACATACACACACACACATACAAATACAAATCTTTCCTCTTTATAATATTAGTATAATAGTAATAATATGTGGGACATCTCACACACGGCCTCCTGACCCCAAACTAGGCAGATCCTATACTATGGGTGTCAGACAGCTGATATACATACATATATAAATACACAACATCCAGACACAAGGCAAGTGCTAATCACACAAATGTTTGCCCTGGGCGGAATTCGAACCCGCGACTTTATGCTTTGTAGGCAGACGTACTACCAAATAGGCTACTGTACGGGGCCGTTAATATAAGATAAGCTGGTGTTTCTGATTGAACATTGTAATGTTTCTGTATCTAAAACACGAACATGAATGAGCAAACCATGTAAAATACTACTTAGAATAAAAATGGTTTGATTTTGACTTAAATTTTCTGACTATACTAAATACGGCCCATTCGAAACGCAGGCGGAACGAAAGGAAACTGGATATGACATTTATTAGCCATAAGCTTGCGAATGTACTGAATACACATGCTTCATTATGGGGGGTAGTTTGTCATGGGGTCCCGCACTCAAAGCAATCAACACGCATTTTGAGGAAGGTAATTGTGCCTATATGTTATTAAGATTGCGATCTTTCGAGAACTTTCTTTATGGAAAACATCTTGAAGACTGCGTACGCGTGGAAAGCAAAGCGTTGTGTTTTTCTTTAGTATTTAAAGGTTATTTTAAATATTCATCTAGAGAGGATTTGTCCTTATGATAATCTGTCTTTTTGAGAATCTGCCCTTGTACAAACAAAGGGAAAAGAGTGTGTCTATTATGTTTTTGTCTTATTAATTAGTAGTTTAAAATTAATTTAAATTTTAAAAAATTAGAGCCCACACGAAAATTATTATTATTTACTTTGGTTATTTGATTTACGCTGTCAACCGTTCCCACCACCCGATCGATTTAATTTTTTTTGGGTGCACAGGGTGTACAGAGCAACTGTTAAAAAAAATCGCAGAGCCCACATTTTTTTTCTTTTTTTTCCCCACCCCTTTACAACCGCACCCACCGCCCGCAGCCTGTCAGCATGAAGATTATAGGAAAAGGTTGTTCAGGGAAGTAGCTAACGGAGTTTTAATTTTAATACAGCTGAAGCCACATGTCCGATTTGGTCGCTAGCTCTCCGGCTAATACTTTATTACGCTCTCAAAGTTTAACTATTGTCTAAAATTAATTACAATCTATTTTTTCATTGCGAGCCTGGTGCTTGTACTAGGAAAAATCCTGTATTAAAAATAACCAGGCTTTAGTCTTGAAATAGTGTTGTTATACCATTACATTCCACACATAATTGCTAATAATACTAATGATTTATTATTGCAACATCAAGCGCAATAAGCTACTTGAAATACGCGTCTGGTACTTGCAAAGGGTTTCGCGCTCTAAGCACGTCCTCGGTATATTAGCAGCACAAAGCCAATCTGAGGCGGAGCGAAGTGAGCGTGGCATGTTCGCGAGATTGCGCCACTACCAACTACTTTGAGCACTAGCTGCGTGCAAGGGTCGCTACCAATGGGAAGTTTTCTGGTAGCAAATAAAGAAAAAAAAAACTTAAAAAACGGCTCAACAGGTGGCACTAGTAAAAAGTGAGGTAATAATTATGGAAGTATTGGATTATAAAATACATTCAAATGAATCAACAAATTATCCATAGATTTATCTCAGTCAGAACCATGTACAATCCGACAAAAATAGATCAAAAGGTCTACAATAATCCTCACTGTTCTCATTATTTCACTAGCGTCATATTATATGGAAACCTTAAAGAACGCTCGTTTTTTTTAAAAAACTTTTAAGCTGTCGGAAAATCTCCCATTGCCATAGTCAATACTTGACGAGAAAAAACTACCTACTCTAATTCAAATTCAATTTAAATTCAATTAGTGCCATTTTAATTTTGCAATACGGAAAGGTGTTTTATTTTAGGTAAGATACTACGACTGAAATATTTCTACATCATTAAATTCTGAGATTAACAATCTGGCTTTCCTACTGCGGATAATTGATGACGAATTTACAGCGTCACGTGACTTAAGAGAAGATTATGTCCTGTTATATCATATTCTCTATAATTACCGGTATCAATGAAAATTTATAAAGTTACCACACGGCGAAGATACTAGAGCAGAACTACTAGTACTATTTATATAGTATATAGTTTATATAGTTTTTAACAAAACAAAAATTACATTTAAGACGATGATGTTGCTTTTTAAGGAAATGGGAACAACCCAAGTGCACTTGCGAAGCTATCAAAGTTTATAACTGTATCTAATACAATGCTATATGCAAACACTGAAACTTTGTAGTGAACAGAATGTTGTGTGAAATTGAGAATTGTACGTGTTGGGTAGTTTGTGGATAAATGGCTTCCGATATATCGCTTGAAAGTTTTTTATTGTTATTTCTCAAAAATGTTATACTATAAAACGTGTTTTAGGCCATTACTGGAATAAACCTTTCTCTCTCCAAAGGTACCCCCGCTTGACAAGCAGATTGGGGATCTCAGTTGTTCTCAAGGTTACACAGGTGAACGTAGCTGCACATTTTCTGGGAATGTTATTTTATTCGCCTAAACGAAACCCGAAAGAAGATTGGATGTGGTCCAATTCTGATCAGGTTACCCTTTATAGTATTATTATAATATTTATAGTGATAAAAACTTCAGACTTTCGACCAGCTAAGAGCAATCCTGGATTCTAACAATAAACTTACATTAGACCAAAGACGGTTGTTATGAATAGTGTATCCGAATTACTAATCTAGACTATCTATAGCAACAGGTAATCATTTTATCTTATCATTACTTGAATGCCGATCGATAGCAAAAATACGAGATAGTAACATCGATTCAATAACTGTGTTGTGTTTCTATTTAACTTATTATAAACCTAATAAAAGTGAATATATTTCGCCAATACTTTTATCAAAGTTGACAAATTGTAAAAAACAATTTTGTAAAAGTTTGCAAAACCAGTGATGATGGTGATAATGTTTTTAAAGTATCCTCTAAACTCTAAAGGCACTTCAATAAATAAATAGTCTAGTACATGGTCTAAGAAAACAAGGTCTAACCGTTAGAAATGACGTAGACTCGTGTCAGTCACGTGGTCTAATGATTAGAACTTGTTTGTTTAGACCATGGTCTAGTACAATACAATATAATTCATTGCACACAAAAAAGTATAGTGAAAATTTTTCAAAAAAGTGTGGAAAGTTTACAGGCGGCCTTATTGCTAAGTAGCAGTTTCTTAAATAATCTAAGAGGCAACCTTATATAATCTAACAGAAATGGCCTTAAAACTTTATAAGCTAGACTTCAGCCCACCAGCTAGGGCTTGCATGATGGCCTGTGATATTTTTAAGGTAGATGTTGAAATGGTTGACGTGAACATCATGGCTCAAGCCCATAAGACTCCTAGGTATCTTCAGGTATATTTTTTCTTTACTTTTAAAGGGATATTTTTCATTTAGTATTCAGTTGTTTAGCATCCTACAGACATGCGACAGTTTGTGAGGATGGAAGTATGGATGGATGTTTGTTACTCTTTCACGTAAAAACTACTGAATGGATTTTAATGAAACTTTACAATAATATAGCTTATACATTAGAATAACACATAGGCTACCTTTTACCGCGAGAAAAACCGTCATTCTCACAAAAAAAACCGTTAGATCGGGTGGAGGCCGCACGGCGGAAAGCCAGTTTTTGATAAAAGCATATTCTAAGTATTGTTTATTTGTATGTTATGTACGAGTTAAATTAAGTATCAATAAATTAAATAAATTTAATACTTGGGACATTCTACACATGGCAATCTGACCTCAAAAAATCCTGTATTACTATTCGATATTGATACCTAGGTATCATCCGGCGTTTGTGTGGCGTGTGTCAGACAGCTGAAATACATCCATATTAAAATGTACATGTCATTTTCATTAGTATGCATTAGTAAAAATCCTAAGCAAAAAAACATGTATTAGCCATAATTATATCGTTCTACGTACAATCAAGAGCAGAGATTATGCCTCGCGAGAGCATATCTTGTTTGTCTGCTCTTGAATGTACAGAAGCCAGCACATGCGGCTGGACATTCGCACTACGAAATTCACTCCTACCGCTGCGGAATACGGGCGCTCTCAAGATCAACATGGCCAGCCGCATGTGCTGGCTACTGTACATAATAATATATCTGTTTCTGTCTTCACAGATGAATCCTTTGCACACTGTACCTGTTCTTCAAACGAAAGACCTCATTATTCATGACAGGTAATTTATAAATACATAATTACATACGAATACATACATTTTATTATGTGTTAGCAATAAATTACTTACTTTTTAAATAAACTACTTACGTATACACCTTGTATAGTGTGTATACTTATTATGTATGTTATGTACGTATGTATAATATCTGTTTAATTTAATAGCTACATTCTAATTCAATAGTATTTGCACAACCGCCTTTTCTTTTCCTTTGCACGTCTTCTACTGTCGCCTAAAGGTTGCCTGGAAGAAATCGCTTAAAGCGATAAGACCGCCATTTGCCACATAATTTATTTTCATGTTTTTTTATATGCAACATATCTTTGTGCAATTAAGAATATTTGTTTGTTTACTTACTAGAAAAATGGAAGAAGGTGACGTATGAAAGACGAAGGAATTCCAAAATTGAATGTTTGAATTTAGACGAGAAACAAATGGAAAATGTGGTGGAAATGAGGTTGCAAATCATCTCGTTACGTTACTATAACACGGGTGAGCCCGTGTTATGAAATAAGAACCACAAAAAACGATTTAAACACTGTATTATATTAAATCGCGAACACAATATCACAATATAACTAGGAAAACACTTTAATCAACTGAACCTACGGGAACTGGATTCCTGAAGCGTTTTTATATCCGCTCCAAGGAACAATCGCGTTAAAACTGACTCGAACTATCAAAATCCGTTTATTCGAAAACAATTTAAATTTAAAACAATGCGGCCAGTACCAAAGGCAAAAGAGATGGCATGACCAATGCCACATCACACTAGTTCATTTTATTTTCTTTTATTCCAGCCACGCAATACTAATGTACCTGGCGGACGTCTACAGCAAGGATGAGTCGTGGTACCCCAAGGACGTGAAGCTAAGAGCCCTTGTCAACCAAAAACTTTTCTTCGATACGTCTGTAACGTTTCCTATAGTAAAGAATGTTATAGTGAGTACTTACAGAAGTGATTGTCAAAACTTTTTCGACACGAAATTATAGACACACGTCAATTTGTCGGAAAAGTCGACAAAACATGTGAGATGAAAGTGAGAAAAGATTAAGTTATAAGGCTGAGGCCAGACGAGCGTTATTTTGTGGGTCGTGAGTCGCAGGTTTCGGTTTCGGTCGCACAATTTCGGCTGCGTTCGATTTGATACAAAACCCTGGTTTCGTTTACACGGTGACTCAAAACGAGTTACGTATTTTTTATGAAACAGAAATTGCACGACTGAAAATGAGCGACTCACAACTCAAAAATTACGCTCATCTGGCCTTACCCTAAGACGTCCATAGATTAATATTATGGAACTAACTTTGAATTAATATAAATGTTAAAATAAAACAAATCCGATCGTTTAAACCTTTACAAGGCACTATATTGCCATCTTAGTTAAAGTCGAAAACGAATGCATTTTATAAAGTTGATTTGCCCTATAAAGGGTAAACTTAAATAATACATAATAATGGTGCCGATCATTGTGGAGATTCTTGGGGGAGGCCTTTGTCCAGCAGTGGACGTCTTTCGGCTGAGATGATGATGATGATGATGAATGGTGCCGAAAAAACCTGTTTGAATCAGTTGTATTCCTCTTGACACAAGATGACAACTAATCCAAATTAACGTAAAAATAATTATTTTAGAATGAGGCAGTAAAACAAGGGGAGAGGAAACTATCAGAGAAAAGGAAAGCGGAGATAAAAGAAGCATACGAGTTTTTGGAAGAATTTCTGAACAGAACCGAGTTTTTGGCTGGGGATAATATCACTATAGCAGATTTATCTGCAATCACTACTGTTACCACTCTGTTTTATATAATGCCTCACGATAGTAAAATGTAAGTAATAAACATCATAATAAGGGGTTTTCATTTTGATAGTTCTAAAAACAAAAAAAGATTTCTTTATGGTCATAAGAGATAGCGCTGCACTAACTCTTACGTCAAATAAAATAAACGTGCTTGAAGGTAGGAAAAGAAGTCACAAAATTTAGTCGCAAAAAGTTCACTGGTACAACGAATCAAAAATTTAAACACAACTCAGCACGCAAAAACACGAAACGAAAATAAAACACAACAAAATGCGTGACGATTGACGTGACAAAAGTAGTGTTGCCAGTTTGTTATCTGCCCTGATTGGTTTGACAAGCTCGCTTTTGACATTTTATTTGACATGCACGCCATCTGTTTGAGTCAATAGAACCTTTTTTTTTTTCTTAAATACCATCTTAAAAATCCCTCATTACAAAAACTACAAACACTTTTCATCACAACAATCAATATCTACACAGTCGTAATATTTTTTTCAATATGTTAAAATAAGCTGATACTCGTAGTTACGCAAAATGAGACACTTAAAATACAGATTACAGATCAAAATTATTTTAAACTAAAACAAAACATTTGAAAATTTTGATTTATAAAAAGAATGTTGGTAAAAGTATAGTCAGCAAGTGACTGTTATTTTATTTATTACTCAACTAATAACGATATTGGACTTTCTCTTAGGGAACACAAAATAAAATTTATGTCTTTGATTTGGGTGTTGCTTACAGGTATCCAAAAACAGCTGATTGGGTGAAAAGGATGGAAAAGCAGCCATACTGCAAAAAATACAATGAACCAGGCTTGCAAGTGGCGGGGAAGTGGATAAGAAGTATGATAGAATTGTAATATATTGTTCATATAATTATAATAAATATTATATTAAAGATAACGTTAAGGATTTTTTCTTTATTTCTTTCTCTTTCTCACCTCTTAATAGTACTACGCGACAAAACAATTAGGCGCATTTTAAAAATGGCGTCACGGCAGGTCACGGGGACTAGTGTTGGGAATAATAATATAAATAAATTTATAAATAAACCGCATTCCTGTCATGCGCCTTATTGTTTTGGTCAAGTAGTAAAGACTGTGGCAAAGAACCGCTTTTTTTTAAATTGATTTATGCTTGTGTCGAAAAGGTACGACCAATCAAGCTTCACGGGACTTAAAAGAACCGCTCGGGGCAGATTGGAATAACCGCTTAAATTTTTTTTCAAGTTTCTACAACAGTTGTGGCTGAATAAAACTGGTAAGTAGATATTCCTGATTACAAATTATTTAAAGCGAGGTTATGCGGAAATTGCACTGATTAGACAATTTTTTTAATTCTTCAAATGATAATAATAAAAATTCAGTAAATGATAATAATAAAATTTTTAAAAATCATGCTTAAAGAATAGATACAAAATAAAATACTAAACCGAATAGAATTAAAAAATGTATTGTAATTATAAGAATATAAAATCCTTAAGTTAGTCACAAAAATAAATTTTCAGTTCAAAGTTCTCGTTAATTGCAGTGATGACCATAGTTTTTTTTTTTCGAGTATATAAACTTCCTAATATTCATTTCGATACTAAATCGGACACATTTTTACCAGACGGGGGCCAAAGACAAAAAAGTTTCAATTTAACCAATTATTCGCAACTCAAATTCCACGCGCTCGTGTCCTGCTAAACGAATCTTAACTAGGGACTACTATTTGGTATTCTGTGTCTTAACCTTGTGTACAGGGCACACTCAGACCGAGCGCCGCATAACCTCGCCTTAAAAAACAAAAGTATGAAATTTAAAAACAAAAGAATAATGCTAGTCTAGACTCGCCATTTACATAAATGGACAACGAACTGTAAATCAAAACATAATATATACCTACCTATATATTGTCTAGTAGCTTAATAACCGGTCTAATATTATGGAGATAAATGGTGAATCATATTGTAATATATAAATAGTTCTAGCTACCTTGGACTTATCAGTACTGGCTGTCATCGCGAGTCAAGTGGACAAATCGTCGGATTGGAAAAAGTGAGTTATTTGCTTTTTATTTTATTTTATTTATTTATTACTGGATGTCAAATCATAAATTATGTTTAGTATCTACCCATAAATTCAATTTAGTAGCTTCAAATACTATTGTAAAATGACTTTAAATAATATCTCACGATTTAAAAAAATGCGATTTAAATCATTTATATAATCCTTATTATAAATCATATTTTTCTGATTTTTTCTGATCTGATTCAAAAATAGTAAACCAACATAAATGTTTGATAATTATACTGATTGAAGTACATTTTTAAAACTTTAGTTTACAGATTTTATAAAATATGTTTATTAAAATATATCTATTTTTGGGCCTTTGCCCAGCAGTGGGATTAATCAAAATATATTACATTAAAGTTATATCAGATAAGGCAATAAACAGACAAAAAACTTAATTCGATAGTGGATAACAAAATAATTTATACCAATCACTTCTCCAATTAAAGCCCCCTACATGATTTCGAAAATCATTTTGCCGCAAAACTGATGCCCTAAATACGTTTTATTTTTTTAAATCAATGAACTTATGCCCTGCGAACGTTTGACCAAATTAACGTTTGTATTTGCAGTGGTTTATTGAATGAATTTTAGACCGTAATACGTTTGACTAATGAACGTTATTCTATTTTGAATTTGACCGAAGGAACCTTTTATCTCTGTTATTTGCCGAATGCATTTTCAAACTTTGATAAGTGCGATAAATACAATAATGATGTTTGATTGAATTGCGTCCTGCCTACTTTTTTAATTATTGTTTTTCAATTCAGACATATTTTTATAATACTTGTCTATATTGGGCTTAGAGCAACGCCGGCCTTCCGCGTTGCTCTAAGATATTGGGTAATCGTAGTAAATAATAAAAAATATATTATTTTTAGTTTTTAACGCAGATAAAAAAGCATTTGGTACGTACCTCCTACGTACGTACTCTTTTGAGTAATGTTTTTCAAAAGACTTTTACATTTATTATACTGGTATATATTAGGTATATCCTACTAATATTATAAACGCGAAAGTTTGTGAGTATGGGTGTATTACTATGTTAATTACTCTTTTACGCAAAAACTACTGAATAGATTTTAATAAAAAAAATCTGTAATATAGCTTGTAATGGAGTGCCGGCTAGCACAGTCCATGGACATTAGAACTCAGGGCTAATCGTGACTAGGGGTTCGGGTTCAGACAGAAACTACAGGTTTATGGTTTATACAATCAGGTATTTATTCATAGCTTACATCTAGGTAAATAGCAGTAATAAAACAGTACACAATAGCGGTCGGTAGGCGGGTGCAAACGCGGGGAAAGCGTGTAAGGCGTGATGTATTTAGCGGACAAAATCGGTACGGTCTGTAGCGACAGGCGATGTTCAAGACGCAAAGCAAGAGCACGGACAGGTAAAATATGATATAGCAATCGTGATGAGATAAGAGAATGGTATGCCGGGAAACTATGCGCTTAAACAAATGATATAGGGAAAGCTACTTTACGTTAATGCCACGGGTATGTACAAGGTACGTTGTCGAAGCCTCAATTTGGCCTACAGCCCAAGACGCCGGTCCACTTCGATACGTCAAACGAGATCACACTGTTTAGTCTCAAACTAGCCTACAGCCCGAGGACGCCGGTCTAGTTTGATACGACGAGCAAGATCACGCTATCGAGTTTCGAACTGGCCTACAGCCGAGGACGCCGGTCCGCTTGAGACGACAAGCGGGATCAGGTGCAATGCATGCGTCCGAGTCAGTCCTAACGTATCCCAGTGCCCAGGGCTTAGGGCTACGTTAGTGCGACAGGGTTTCTAGTACTACCTTACAGCTAGGTTAGTGCTTAGGTCTGATACACGGTTATGACTCTACAACGCTGCACTGTCAAGTCCCAACGCACTCCGATGCCGGGGCGTCAGATTACGTTGGTGCGACAGCCGCTGGTACAAAACATAAAATATATTCGGGACACACAGCTGGTCTGGAAGCCCTACCGAAATCTAACACCAGGAAGTGCTAGGCCGCGGTAGCGCGATCAGCTTAGGACGGACAACACCGATATATATTGACACTTATTTGGGACACGCCGCACTGTCAGTCCCAACGTACTCCGATGCCAGGGCGTCAGGTTACGTTGGTGCGACAGCCGCTTTTACAAACACAGAATATATTCGGGACACACAGCTGGTCTGGAAGCCCTACCGAAATCTAACCCCGGGAGGTGCTAGGCCACGGTAGCGCGATCAGCTTAGGACGGACAACACGGATATATATGAACATTGATTTAAAAACTAGGTTAGTTTCATAGGCACAGGTAAATAACAGTGGCATCAACACGAAATAATAAATCAGAGCGCAATTAACGATTGACACAAGGGCGGCAATGAAATAAGAGCGGACTTACAGGTGTATCCCAGGAATGGGCAGGTATAGCGGCTGCTCTACAGGATCGGGGTTGCGACAGGAAATCGCCGGGGCGCTGCTGATGCTTCGCGGATGTATACGGTTATACGGGTAGCCGGTTCTACGGGTTTACGCGCCACGTCGCGGGACGTTCGTACTGGCCGGTGTAGTTCACGAGACTGTCGCTCCGAATGCGCGCGCGCTGGATTTAAAGGCGTATGTACCATCGCCGTCCCCCCACCACGCGCTGTCGGTCGGTCGCTTGACCGCGGCTAGGTGCGGGGCGCGGGGAGCGGAGTGGGCGTGGCTTCATGTGGCTCTGCACGTGCCGGCTGATGAGTCATCGCGGGGCGTGCAGGGCGGGGTGCGGGGCACCGTTACACTCTCCCCCCGGTTGCGGAGATTTTTTCCTGGAAGGAAAAAATCGCTGGACTAAAACTGGACAAAACCTTAAACCCTACCTAACAACACGCTATGTGTTTTTGTTAAAAAAAATCATACAGGTCGGGTCATGGCAAACATGCCAACTGGTTCTGGTGTGGGAATTTACTGGTTTTTTTTTTTTTTTTTTTTTTTTTTTTTATGCTTTATATTACAAACAATTTTACATAAAAAAAATACTGGGTCTAATGGAACTGGCGTTTACGCTATCTCATCATTTAATAAAAATAAAATAACTTATATCTAACATGCAACGTATATGTTTGCTGGTATTGTTTTTGTAATAAATAACAATATTATGCTACTGGACAGTTCTGTTATTTATATAACAACGGTAAATTTTTACTGAATAAAATTATCAACTTTAACAATAACGAATATAATCGTTAACTACGGATATTGTTTACTTATCCTTCTAACTACGCCCGCTATCAAGTTACAGGCATTTATTTTACTATTAACTTGTTCTCTTACCACGCGCCGAGACTGGTATGTTGTTTACTTAATCGGTTTCCTTAGCGCAAAAATGTAGTTGCAACTACCTACATTACGTTTATCGAGAATGAAGCTACTTTGTTCGAGTGTAACTAACAACCGTTGTTGTTATGGTTATCTTTTAAATTAAAATAAATACCTATTTCTTGTGATAGAAGGGTGTACCTATCTAACATTAAATATTATTATGACAGGTGTAAAATAATACTGGACATAAGTCTTGGTTAATAGGAACAATTTTTCTACACACGTAAAGTGTTTTTACTTTAGGTAAAATATAACAAGTGTATAATGTTTACTGGAATTTAACTTATAAATTATTAAGAAGCGTTTTGCGCTCTAAAATATAACGAGAAGGTACTTAACCTTATTGGACTTTAAGTTTTTAAAATTAATAAGGACTATTTTACTTATAAATTAACACTACAAAACGGCTACCCGTATATCAGTCTTGCAGTCTTAATTTCTTTCGAGATCATAATTATCATTCCGTTACGTAATTCTACTAATACTCGAGCAGGTACTGTGCTTGTTTTTCCCCTTATTACTTATTCTCTGGTTTATGAATTGTATCACAGCTGGTGTCGAAGAGAAACAAACACAATATCAACTAGGTACGCAACGCGCCGAAACACTGGAAGCGTTTCATTACTCATTTCTGTATTGAGTAAATAGGAAATAAACATTAGTTAGTTACAATAATTTTTTCTGGTAAAATATCTGGTTTATTATATGAAAAATAAAATATTACTTGTAATTGTATTTATGCTTCGTGCTTCGGTTGATGCGCCTATTTAATTACTTCTGGTATTGACTAAGCGTATTTATTAACAAGTATGTGATCCGTGTTTCAGAGAGCACGTTAAATTAATGAGACCGGATTTATATCTAAATATCACAAGTTATTAGACAGAAAGTATCAATTACACATATTTGTCAACAAAACCGTGCTCCGTGTTTCGGAGGGCACGTTATACTACTAAAACTGGTCTAATATTACATATCACAATTTAACCGTCCTAAAGGATTAATTATTTTTCTCAATATTCGGGAGTTTATATTATCTGGATAAAACTGGGTTTCGTTAAATATTCACTTTTAGGACTTATAGGTAATTTCTGGGATTTCATTGGTAACAAACCATGACCGTGTTTTACATACAAGGAATTGCATAAAAAAAAGAACATCAATAACACTAATTGCTTTTCCTTATCGGGATACCGTGCTGTGTTTGTTTATCTTTACCATTGCTTCTACAAAGCTAGTAAGATGGTACTATTAAGTGCACGTCAAGTAATACGGTACAGTTAAGAGCACGTTAAGCTGAACACCTCGGGTATTTACTGGTTAATTCATTTAATGAATCTGGAATATATATATTTTTTTTTTTGTGTTCAGCTTACCTTTCGCGTTACTGTACTACTTGAAATGAAATTCGGATGGCACCAACAAACAAAGTTTCTAAATTTTGAATTGGAAAAAAATAATGATAAATATCTGGTACTAATTAAGAAATTGAAACAAAGGTCTATCATTCTAAACTTAACTTTTGATCCTGGCCTGGTGGTATTGTGCTGGTGGTCCAGCCGGCTTTGCTCCTTCCTCGACCGCTCCCCTCCTGGCGGCGGCGCTGGTGGCTCCGAAGACATCGGGCGAGGTCCAGGTCGCTGGCTGGGAGTTGGTGTGGGCTGGGCGAGCGTCCGCGCTCGTAGGTGCACGGTCCGGTTGGAACGTTGCTAATGTTGCTATGTGGCGAACGATGTGCGCTACGTATAGCCACATGGATAACTCTGTCTGGTCGTCCGCTCAACATGCTAACCCTTGTATGCTCATCGGTTATACACTGACTGTGTCAGAGTACTGAACCTGTCCGCTATGCTGCATCGATCATCAGCCTGCCGCGACCGACTCGACTGCAGCGTCCTATTCACATCTGTTAACCACGTTTGGCTGAACGGATTTGGATGAAATATTTGTTGGAACTTTTATAGTAAGTAATTAATACGGGCGGGATCGCGAAGTGAGCCGGTGGTTACTTAAAAATTTTTTTTTTAGTTTTATGGTGTCGTGTATTTTATCAATTCTGGTCAAGCATTTTATAACGGGAGACGGGCATTCTTCTGGGCTCTACGTTAATCATCGATAAAGGCGGTGTATATTTAAAAGACTCTGGATTCATTATATTGGCAAAAATATAATCTGGAATAAACTGGTTTATTTTTTTCTGGTTTCTGGTAGCGTACGGTCTGTTTACACGCTCCGTCGGGTTTTCAGGTGTATACGGCGCGGTGAAACAGTGTTTAACTCCGTACTTTTTTGTTCGAGGCAGCGATGTACTATGACTTGCAGTTATCACTTGCCTTGTCTTGTTTGTGTTATTTGTGTGCGTCTCACTGGCTTGCCTTTGCTGTGATTGTTTAAATGTTTTGCATTTAACGCATTTCCGCACATAAATTGACACATCTCTGTACATACACGGCCAATAAAATCGCTGGGCAATTCTTTTTAACGTTTTTGACGCTCCAAGATGCTCTGCGCTTGCTTCGTGGTTTATTTTAATTACTTCGAGTTTATTTTCCGGTGAAACACATAATTTCCATTGTGTCTCATTTTGTACTCGTGCCTTGTAAGAAGATTTATTTATTCTTTTGAAGAGCCTTCCGTTTTCAAAACTAAAATCTGGATATTTATCTGGACTTTCCGTGACTCCTCTAATTTTTGTGTTGTACCAATTTTGTTTTGCAATCATATTGGTGCGCAGCGGGTTTCCGGGTAGGTTTCTCTGTGTACCAGACTTATACTGGCTTTTGTTTTCTTTCTCTGGCTTACTTTTTCCTGCGGGTTTTGACTGTCTTTCTTGATGACGACTATCAACGTTTGATTGGTCGCTTAGCTTATCAAAGAATTTACGCATTCCAATGCGTTTGATGACGTCCATACCAATAATGATTGCTGCTGATTTTGGAAGAAGGTACATATTATGGTTCAAACTCATGCCAAGGAAATTTAGTTGCAGAGATACGCTTTTAGTTATGTCAACTGTCGTATTGTCTGCCAAATCGATTTTCCCGTCGACTGATTTCGACTTTAGGGCATATTTCTGGCATAGTTCATATACTTTCTCGGTTATGAACGAAGATGTTGAACCGGTGTCTACGAGAGCTTCAAATTTATTTTCCAGGATTGTCACTTCTATGAATTCCCTATTGTCTTGACATTTCTGGTAGCTAGCGGTACATGCGTTTTCTGGTTTTCTTCTGGACTGTACACTTTTACAGCAATTCTTGCTTAGTGTACCTATCTTTCCACACTCACTGCAAAACAGTACATTTTTATTTCTGCACTGCGTGTACGCGTGCCCTGGTTTTCCGCAACTCCAGCAGCATCTGTTTTTGTCGTAATTGTACATATATTTTGCTGGATTGCTTTGATTTCCGGCTTCATTTCTTATGTATGAATTTGGTTTGAATTCTGGCTGGTTATACTGGTTTTCTCTGGGCTGGACATTACTTGGTGGCTGGTACTTGTACTTTTCATCATTTATCCTTTCATACTCGTTGCACAAATTAATAAGTTCGTGCAATGATGAATAGTCCTGCCTTTTTATGTACCATTTGTAGTCAGCGTGAGTATTCTCGAAAATTCTATCTAACTTGGTGTCCGCACTCAGCTTTCCGTGCCTTCTCATCAAGGTTTGTATTTCTGTGAGATAGTCTGTGAATTTTTCTTTGTACTTCTGCTTTCGGGCTATTATCTTCTCCAACAGGTTTGCCTCATAATGGCTTGGATAAAAATACAGCTTAAATTCGTCCACAAAGTTTTCCCATGTTCTCCAGTTTTCCTGGTTGTTTCTTAACCAAAGGCTGGCCTTCCCTTTCATAAATCTGGTCAATAATGGTATGAGCTGTTCCTTTTGTACATCGCAGGTGGTTACTAAATCTTGTAATTGTTCCAGAAATTCGACTGGGTCATTGTGAGACGCGTCAAAACTGATATCCCAGTTTTTTATGATGCTGTATAGGTCTTTACCGACCTTCGGCTTCGTTTCTTTGTTCATCTCGTCTGGTTCCTCCTGACTTTCGTCAGACTCTGCGCAATCCGACTCGTATTCGGATGATTCGGACTCAACTTCGTTTACCGACAGGATCAGTGAGGCTGTTTCTTGATAAGACTCGGGTGCACTTGAAGGTACTTCTTGTAATAGGTTTTTAGTGATGGCTTCCTTCAAGGTTTTTACGTTATACTCCTTGTTGGTTTTGGGATCCTTAGTTGGCAAACCCTTGCTGGTGGCTAACTGTAAGAGTTCAGCCTTCCTTAATTTGTGTATTTCTGCTGGTCCGGACATAAGATTTCCGCGGGTTTAGTTGTCTGTCTTGAACAACCTAGTCAGACTGAGTTCTTTTATGTAAATACTTGATGGTTTCGCACAAGTATTTAGTGAAATTGGGCGCCAAATGTAATGGAGTGCCGGCTAGCACAGTCCATGGACATTAGAACTCAGGGCTAATCGTGACTAGGGGTTCGGGTTCAGACAGAAACTACAGGTTTATGGTTTATACAATCAGGTATTTATTCATAGCTTACATCTAGGTAAATAGCAGTAATAAAACAGTACACAATAGCGGTCGGTAGGCGGGTGCAAACGCGGGGAAAGCGTGTAAGGCGTGATGTATTTAGCGGACAAAATCGGTACGGTCTGTAGCGACAGGCGATGTTCAAGACGCAAAGCAAGAGCACGGACAGGTAAAATATGATATAGCAATCGTGATGAGATAAGAGAATGGTATGCCGGGAAACTATGCGCTTAAACAAATGATATAGGGAAAGCTACTTTACGTTAATGCCACGGGTATGTACAAGGTACGTTGTCGAAGCCTCAATTTGGCCTACAGCCCAAGACGCCGGTCCACTTCGATACGTCAAACGAGATCACACTGTTTAGTCTCAAACTAGCCTACAGCCCGAGGACGCCGGTCTAGTTTGATACGACGAGCAAGATCACGCTATCGAGTTTCGAACTGGCCTACAGCCGAGGACGCCGGTCCGCTTGAGACGACAAGCGGGATCAGGTGCAATGCATGCGTCCGAGTCAGTCCTAACGTATCCCAGTGCCCAGGGCTTAGGGCTACGTTAGTGCGACAGGGTTTCTAGTACTACCTTACAGCTAGGTTAGTGCTTAGGTCTGATACACGGTTATGACTCTACAACGCTGCACTGTCAAGTCCCAACGCACTCCGATGCCGGGGCGTCAGATTACGTTGGTGCGACAGCCGCTGGTACAAAACATAAAATATATTCGGGACACACAGCTGGTCTGGAAGCCCTACCGAAATCTAACACCAGGAAGTGCTAGGCCGCGGTAGCGCGATCAGCTTAGGACGGACAACACCGATATATATTGACACTTATTTGGGACACGCCGCACTGTCAGTCCCAACGTACTCCGATGCCAGGGCGTCAGGTTACGTTGGTGCGACAGCCGCTTTTACAAACACAGAATATATTCGGGACACACAGCTGGTCTGGAAGCCCTACCGAAATCTAACCCCGGGAGGTGCTAGGCCACGGTAGCGCGATCAGCTTAGGACGGACAACACGGATATATATGAACATTGATTTAAAAACTAGGTTAGTTTCATAGGCACAGGTAAATAACAGTGGCATCAACACGAAATAATAAATCAGAGCGCAATTAACGATTGACACAAGGGCGGCAATGAAATAAGAGCGGACTTACAGGTGTATCCCAGGAATGGGCAGGTATAGCGGCTGCTCTACAGGATCGGGGTTGCGACAGGAAATCGCCGGGGCGCTGCTGATGCTTCGCGGATGTATACGGTTATACGGGTAGCCGGTTCTACGGGTTTACGCGCCACGTCGCGGGACGTTCGTACTGGCCGGTGTAGTTCACGAGACTGTCGCTCCGAATGCGCGCGCGCTGGATTTAAAGGCGTATGTACCATCGCCGTCCCCCCACCACGCGCTGTCGGTCGGTCGCTTGACCGCGGCTAGGTGCGGGGCGCGGGGAGCGGAGTGGGCGTGGCTTCATGTGGCTCTGCACGTGCCGGCTGATGAGTCATCGCGGGGCGTGCAGGGCGGGGTGCGGGGCACCGTTACAAGCTTATACATCAGAATAACACAAAGTCTATTTTTTACCGCGGAAAAATACTTCTTTCCCACGGGAAAACCTGTTAACGCGGGCGGGGCCGCGGCGGGGCGGAAAGCTTGTAATAATATTATAAAGAGCTAAGATTTGATTGTTTTTTTTTTTTTGCTTTGAATAGGCTCCAAAACTACTAAACTGATTTTAATTAAACTTGGTACAAACATAGAATAGACCTTGGAGAATAAGACAGGCTACCTTTTACCACGGGAAAAAGGTCTCATTCTCACACGAAAATCTATTGATGCGGGCGGAGTTATAAATAAACAATAATGCAAAGATTTTTTAATATTAAAATTGTATAATGCTAAATACTGTCAGTAAAATAATAAATAAATCCTTCGCATTCTAGACATTTATTAATATTACTTGATATTTATACCCAATAAATGTCTTTAAAAAAACAATAGGTAATTAATAAAGTAAGCAGGTACGCAATTTAATCAAACAACACCATTTTATTTATCGCACTTATCAAGTTTGAAAATACATTCGGCAAGCAAAGGAGAGATAAAAGGTTCCTTCAGTCAAATTTAAAATAGAATAACGTTCATTAGTCAAACGTATTAAGGTCTAAAATTCATTCGATAAACCACTGCAAATGCAAACGTTAATTCGGTCAAACGTTCGCAGGGTATAAGTTCATTCGAGCTGATTTAAAAAAATAAAACGTTTTTAGGGCATCAGTTCTGCGGCAAAATGATTTTCGAAATCATGTACGGGACTCCTTTAATTGCACAGATTTGTTTTAAGTTTGTTTTTAAACTCGGTACTAGTACATAGTTACTATATTTATTCTGTGACTCGGTAAAACAGGTTTATCAAAAAACTGTTGGGTACAAGTTACATCATAATTGTTCAAGGTCAGAAGGTTGGTCAAGTGATCATCCACCTCTATAATCATTATTGTAAAACATACCAACGTCATCAGTAGCAGTAGCCAGTAATTGAGTATCACACAAGTATAAGATCAAGAACATCTACCTTGTCATCATAATGGAGGAGCAGAAACTGGTATCACATGATTATAAGTGTCTATTCCAATACGTTTCATCCTTAGAGTATAAATAGAAAAAATTCTGGGAGGGATAGAGTACGCCTAATCGAGTATGAACCGTAAGCACGGATATGAACAGTCCGAATATCTTCAGCGCGTTCGTTTAGTATCAAATGGTTATCGGAGCTGATCATTTTTCCCGGTAAAAATAAGAAATTTAATAGGAGAACATTTTGAAATGTGCAGTGATAAGTTGCAAACATGACTCGAGGAACAAATCAAAAAAGAAAAATTTTATTGATTTCACCGCCCATACAAAATCTGCCAAAATTTGCTTACGCTTGACATAAAGGCAGCGGAGCGATGCGCGTGCTCTATGTATATTTATTCTCTAAGGTTTCATCCTATCAAGATATTTTGCTGATATAATATATCAGAATTAAATAAATCTTCTACACCGAATTAGCGGAACTTATCCAAAAACGTCAGAGAGCTTCGTCGGCCAAGTTGCTATTCCGAAGTTTGCGGGTTCGAGCCTCGGCACGTACCAATGTGTTTTGGATTTTCGAATTCATTATGTCCATTTATTTGACGCTCTTACGGTGAAGGAAAACAGCATGGGGAAAGCTGCACACACCTGCAAAGTAATTCAAAGGTTGAGTGTGAAGTTGACCAACCCGCACTGGACCAGCGTGGTCGACTAAGGCCTGTTCACTCTAATTATAAGGTGGGCTCGAGCCCCTCGGTGGGGACGTATATATGAGCTGTTAGTGATAATTCCAAAAACTGAGTATTTTTATTAATAAAATCTCTTTAAAGGTATATTTAGGATACTGAAATCTACGATATACTTTGTTTCTAAAATCTACGATGATAAAACAAATAAGCCTTACATTTTTTGCTGTGCATTTCAAGGTTACGATTCTCTAGCTGCTATATTACTAGCAATTATTAATGATGATGAAATATGTATATTTTACACTAGCCTTCCGCCTTTAGCCTTTTTTAAGAATATAATATAGCCTATGTACTCAGAGTGAATGTAGCTTTCTAATTATGAAAGAATTCTTTAAATCGGATGAGTAGTTTTTGAGTTTATTCATTACAAACATACACACACACACACAAATACAAATCTTTCCTCTTTATAATATTAGTATGACTAGTATGATAGATAATGCAATATTGTTTATTGTTTTTTTCACCAGATGACCGTAAAACTGTACAAAGCGGACCTCAGTCCCCCAGCCAGGGCCGCCATGATGGCTTGCGAGATATTCCAAGTGCCAGTCGAGATGATCGAAGTTAAATTGTTCCAAGGAGAACATCGTGCGCCTGAGTTTCTAAAAGTACGTTTTTTGTATAACTTTAAGTTGCTTATCATATTCTGCTTCAATAAATTTTTTTACTTACACGCACACACACATGCTCCTCACGCCATTCTTATGTAGCTGTTAATCATGTTTGTCCTAGCTCCTATGTTACTATAATGTAACAAGACTGTACTGCATGGGAAGACACTGAAGCTTGTAACACAGTTTTTAACTAACACAAGCTTCAGGGTTACAATATTATTGTATCATTGTAAAGTTACAAATAAAGATTTTTATTATTATTATTATTATTATTTGATTATAAATGCGCTATTTAAATTTTCGATCAAACAGTTTTCTACTTTTGATACTACTATCAACATTTTTCACAGTGCCATCAAGATAATGATCACTGATAAGCTTAGACTTTTAGGACACTAAAGTTGCATCGAAATTGATTCTTTCCAGTCTGTTCTTTTTCTTGTTTATTTACGTCCTCGTTGTATAACTTGACTTCAAAATTGGCATATGTATAAGTATATTCTTACTTACTTATTACTTATTTCATTATTCGTATATTCGTTACATAATGTACTACCAAATAATATTTGATGTCCTCGTTATATAACTTAACTTCAAAATTGGCATATTATAAGTATATTTTGACTTACTTATTACTTATTTCATTATTCGTATATTCGTTACATAATGTACTAGCAAATAATATTTTCAATTCCCAGAAAAACCCATTACACCGAGTTCCTGTTCTCGAAGATGGAGAATTAATTATCCATGACAGGTGTGTGCCTTAAAATTATTTAAACTTTAAAGATTTTGATGATTTTTCTTCCGTTCTCTTAATAACATTCCAAATTTATATAAAAATACATATAATCTTTTATTCAAAATCAATCATTGGTCTTTTTTACTTTAGTTCGTTCCGTGCTCACTACACGAATGTTTGACTTGGGCGGGATTCGAACTCGCGACCCTTTGCTTCGAATGAAGACGTACTACCAACTAGGTTACAGGGCCGTAAATAGGCCTTAGTATTACCAGTGTCTGCTTTTTATTTACATACAATACATATATTTGTATGTAATCTTCTTCTGTCGTGTAGATGGCTAGTTTAAAATTTTTGTTGCCCAATACCCTGCCACCCTGATTGCTCTTTCTGAGGCCTCCATGAGCTACTCCGACGTGCAAGACTAGGGCATGCAGGACATGACTTTTTGATTTGTATGTAATATACGCCTCGCTAGTTTGACGGCCTCGTAGCCTAGTTGGTAATACGTCTGCCTACGAAGCACAAGGTCGCGGGTTCGAATCCTGCCCAGGGCAAACATTCGTGTGATGAGCAATTGTGTTTGCCTTGTATCTGGATGTTGTATATTTATAGTAAGTAGCGACAGGCTCGAGAAGCTGTCAAACGCGACATATTGACAGAACTACTATGGCTCTAATGTCACTATGTCGCGTTTGACAGCTTCTCGAGCCTGTCGCTACTTACATAGTAGGGGTATATATGTATGTATATCAGCTGTCTGACACCCATAGTACAGGCTCTGCTTAGTTTGGGGTCAGATGGCCGTGTGTGAGACGTCCCAAATATTTATTTATTATTTATTTAATACATTTGTCTTTTACAGTCACGCTATAATCGCTTATCTCGCCGATGCCTATGGTAAATCTGATTCGATGTACCCCAAAGATGTGAAGCAGAGGGCTTTGGTCAACCAGAAACTTTTCTTTGACACTGACGTATTATTTGGAAGACAAAGGAATGTTACGGTAAGTTAAGCCAAATTGTATTCAGATTGACACGATGATTTGACAAATGAAAATGAAAATGAAATATGTTTTAATCGAAGTAAGATTTTACAAATCACTTTTTGACGTCGAGATCATGTCACTTTGTAACATCATTATGGAGCTTTTTCTGGTCATTTTACTCCATATACGAACTATGAACATCCTTGAACTATGAATCTTTGGTGTATTTTGGCAATGATATAGAAAAATGGTTTCGTAAAATCTAACTCCAAAAAAAACTTTTGACTACCTATGTAAATCTTAAAAGATAAAATTACATTTGTACGTACTTACCTACAGGGATCAAAATGACAGTTTTTTTTTATTAACCCAGCTTTTGTCTAAAATGTATTACCAAACAAGCTTCACCGGACTTGCGTATTACGTTAAAGTAAAGCCTGACCAGATAAATAAAAAACCTGCTCTGGGGGCGCCACGTGTAGTTATATTTTTATGTTTGTGGCAACAATTTTCATTAAAAAATTAGTTCTATTAAAATTCCGCAATATGGCGCGGTTTTTTTATTTTCTTTTCGGTCTTTAGTTAATAAGAAAAAGAAACAGCCACCAAAATGTTATTTGTATGAAGTGTACATTTTGGTCCAAACAGTACATCATTCAATAAGTAATACTTATGAAATGCACAATTCGATAACCTTTAACCCATAATAAGGCAAAAGAAAGTAACTATGTTCCCACATTAATTTGAACTCTGTACCCTCAAACATAAAGTTGAAAAACAATAATTTATTAATGCTATGCCCAATTGCATTGCATTTTGCTATGCTATAGAATATCGTATTATATTGTATTATGAGTTAAGAAAATATTATTCCAGTATTCAGTGACCTTTGTACAGTCATTACCACAATGGATAACTGTTGTTGAGTGCATGTACAAGGACATTCACAAACCAGTAGGTATCTAACAATCATGATAATGCATATTTAAGGCTAAATACCTACTACCTCTGACGTCATTATGTGATTTTGAACTAATGATTGAGCTTGATTATGACTTTATCTTATCTATTACGTGTCGGATTAATTCTTTAAGAACACATTTTATTGCTTAGTAACATAAAAAAGAAAATATTACCTATCTTCCGCAAATTTTATTTGTATTTTGATCTACCTAAACTAACACTTCAGTTTGCCAATTTGAAATCATACAAATTATTATAAACGCTTAAGTGAGGATGAATTATTATTTATGTTTGTAAAGATGGATGTTTGTTACTCTTTCATGCAAAAACTACTGACTAATGGATTTTCATGAAACTTTATTAACCAAGCATAAAGATCAGAATAACACAAAGACTACTCTTTAATGTTTGTTTGAGGCTCGCGTAAAGACTCGTAAATATACGAAAGTTAGCTTACCGTTATAACTGTTTAAATAAAGAATTTAGTTTCTCGAAGTATTTAAAAAACCATTTATTCTGATTTGCACGTTTAAATATAAATTAAATAGTTACCTTTTTTTTCAGTGACATGTTAATGTTTCCAGATTAAACATTCTGTTTGATTTAGAAGTAAAATTTTAAGACATTTCTCACTGTTAAAACAAACCCTATTAAATAAATATTAAATAATAATGATAATATATAGTATAAGTAATAGGTATATAATATATTATGATGATTATTGATGATAATATAATTAGGTTAACACTTTAATCTTCGAAGATCAGCTATTTCCAACGGTAAATAGAAGTTTTTTTCCTTATCCAAGGTCTTTTTTATTACAGTACCAAGTTTCATAGAAATCGGTTGAGTGGTTTTGGCATAAAACGTAACAAAACTGTAGAGGTTGAAAATCTGTACATAGAAAAAAAGATAAAGTGATCTAAAACTTATCCAGATATTATTAAAAAATGTTTGTTTCTCTGTTTATCTGTTTGTCTGTTTGTATAGGATGATGATCTCCGAAACTGTTGGACGGATTTAAATGAAAGTTTTCATGGTAGTTTTTAATATCCCCGGTCAACATTTTGGATACTTTTAACCGCGACAAATTAAACAGTTCCCGTGTAATACTTAAAAATTTACTACGGAAAAGTTGAAAAACAACGCGGGCGTCGTCGCTGTCAGACAGATAGATAGCTAGTTATAAAATAAATATTATTCCATCCACAGTACGCTGCACTCATTGAAGGGGAGAGGAAAGTGCCCGAGAAGAAATTAGATGACATACGAGAGGCCTATGACTTTCTGGAACAGTTCCTGGTTAAGAACAAATACCTGGCCATGAATTCTATGACTATTGCAGATGTCTCCGCTTTTGCTACGGTCACAGGCATGCAATATGTTGTACCTATTGATGCTTCCAAGTAAGTAAAAAAACCTTTGTTCTCAGTAATTTAATGTTAACAATGAAATAAAAAAAAATACAATAATAAATAAATACGTGGGACATCTCACACACGGCCATCTGACCCTAAACTAGACAAAGCCTGTTATTTTACTTATGGATGTCAAATAAATATGTAAACAGTTTATCTTCTACCTATCTAAACTATAATGAAACTGAAGAATCGGCGTGTCTGTACGTACATTGATTTGTTTTTCAAAAAGCTGATTGTAGGTGATAAAGAGAGTGTAGCGTGGTGTAACTGAACACAAAAATATAAGTTTTGAAAAAATGCCTGTCTGTCTGTCTGTCTATCTGTTTGTACACGCTAATCTCTGGAACCAGTGGACCGATTTAAATTAAATTTTGCATGGTGGTACCTTATATCCTCGGTCAACATCTTAGATACTTTTTACCACAAGATATAAAAACGTAATAGAAAAAAAGAACAAAGCGGGCTTAGTCGTGGGCAGACGACAGCTAGTAAATTATAAATGTCCCCATCGAGGGGCTCGAGGGAGGGGGAGGCGAGTGGGGGGTGAGGGGTGATACATGGGTACTCGATGAAGTACAATGACTTTGCCTCTAATTTTCATTCGAGTTTGTAATTTATGCATTGAGCGGGGTTCGAAACCGGGACTCTGTGTTTCAAAGCGGGCACTACCGACTAGGCTGCTTTATTCTTCATTTAACCAAAGTAATTTTTAAGCTTGTATATTTTTAAGCGGTAAAAAAAATACTCTTTTTTGGTTAATAGACACTTCTTCTCGATATTTTCTTTTATTGTGAGAGTCCTTAGTTTCAAAGTATGTAAGTACAATCTGTAATTTTACCTGTTACATTTTCTTCTAGGTATCCTAAAACAACGGCTTGGATCAAAGAAATGGAAAAACAGCCATTTGCAAAGAAATACAATGAATCCGGCGCAAAAGGGCTCGGCGAACTTATTAAGAAGTCTATAGATCTGTGAAAACCTTGATATAAGTATTTGTACTGTCAATATAGGACACTAAAGTTTATATTCGCTTGTATCGTTCTGTCAATAACTATATACATACATGCTAGCTTCATTTAGAAAAATACTGATATGGATTCCGAGACTTCATAAATAAAAACATTGTTTTCTTAATTTTATTTGCCTAGTAGTAAACCACTTCTTGCTTTCCTACTATTACAAAGGTTAATATATTTTTATAATTCATTTAAATTAAATTGTTATTTAAATTAAATTGTGTTCCTTTTACATTGCATAGTACGTACTATAATTAACCTAAACCTTACAACAGCTGCGTTCTCCAATCCGCTTTAGTCCAGCAGTAAACCTTAGGTACGGTATTAATTGTTCATATTTATAGTGACAAAATAAATTTCTATCAAACAATAACAAACGCAGTTTTTAGCTGCCATTATCACAAAAGGTTGCTTGTACGCTGTGCAAGTAGCTTGGGCATGTTGAGTTAATTGACTTCGTTTGAAGGCACTAAAATAGCAAAATATGTCATGGCATTCATTAAATAATTAAGAGTAGGACACACAGTATAGATTTGATAAGATGTGGTTAGCGTATTCTATGCACTTCGCGTGTCCAAACGAAGTCAAATTTGATTTGACATGCTTAAGTTACTTGCATTTCACCCTTACTACAAATAGTTATAAACAACTATCTTCCCGCCGCGGCTCCGCCCACGTTAATAGTTTTTCCCGTGGGAATGAGGAATTTTCCTGTGGTAAAAGTTAGCCTATGTTCTTCCGCAAGATCTATTCTATCTTTGTGCCAACATCGCCATTTTCCTGCGGTAAATTGTAGCGTTTGTTCTTTCCCAAGGTCTATTCTATCTTTGTGCCAAGTTTTACCAAAATCGATTAAGTAGTTTCGGAGCCTATTCAATTATTAGGAATATTTTAGGTATTTTTTTTACACCTTGGGTTACATTATTGAAGTTAAGTTGGTAAGGATCCCTAATTTTTTTGAAAATAAAATAAAGTTTATGTTACTCAAGGATCACGTAGCTTCTCAACAATGAAAGAATTTTTAAAATCGGTTCTGTAGTTTCGGAGTCTATTCGATGCAAACAAACAAACAATCAAACCTTTCCTCTTTATAATATTAGTATACATAATAAACATCACGAAAAAACGCAGCAGGACCCAACGGCAGGACCTGATAGATGCCACAGATAATGCAGTTGAAGTAGCTAGGTTCTGGGCCAAAATTATCTAAGCAATTTGTCATCGACACGATAAGAAGATCACGAAATGGCTACAAAAATGTTCACCCGTTACTCTTTTTAATATTAGTATAGATAATAAACATCACGAAAAGGCTACAAAAATGTTCACCCGTTATTTTACATTCCACATCCATAAAAATTGGACATGAACAATGAAAAATTTTAATCAATCGTTCCGTATATGATTGATGGTTGCAGTGCAAATATTGGGGTTGCGTATGAGTGGCGTGTGCATAGCTAAATGCATCGCGGCCATGGCGAGCGAGATTGGATTGGATGGGCTCCCTGCCAATACGTATACGTAGCCACTAACCGCCTAACACGATTCCGAAACTGTCCAAGATTTAAATGGGGAAATAGATGTGACGAATCCTTGCAAATCCGGCAACTGGTTCTTACATCTAATGATAAAAATGAACCAAAGTCACCGACATAGCCAGAAGAATCGCTAAACTTAAGTGGCAATGGGTTGGGCACATTGCGCGTAGAACCGACGGCCGTTGGGGCAGAAATGTTATTGAATGGCGACCGCGCGCCGGAAGACGTAGTGTGGGCAGGCCCCCCACGAGGTGGACCGACGATATGGTGAGGGTCGCGGGAAGCCGCTGGATGCGGGCAGCGCAGGACCGATCATTGTGGAGATCCTTGGGGGAGGCCTTTGTTCAGCAGTGGACGTCTTTCGGCTGAGATGATGATGATGATAATAATAAGTAAACACATCAATCATCTTAAAACTAGAATAAGCAAAGCCGGTTTTATCGCTGTAAGCGATCTCTCCCAGACAACCTTGTTGCAAAGAGACATAAATTAAGAGACACGGAGTAGTGTATACCTTTGGAAATATATATAAGGGTGCTTTGAACAAAACGTTACCTATCAAAACAGGAATAAAATAAAGATAAAATAATTAAGAATACTTACCATAAATTAGGTTCATTTGAACCAGAAAACTTCTATGTTCCAGTACTTGGGACTTGGTCCCTTGGATTCGTAATCTTAAACGCACCAATATAAAAAAAATAATAACTTTTCCTAACAATATACTTTAAGTACGGCCTCGTAGCCTAGTTGGTAGTACATCTGCCTACGAAGCACAAGGTCGCGGGTTCGAATCCCGCCCAGGGCAAACATCCGTGTGATGAGCACTTGTGTTTGCCTTGTGTCTGGATGTTGTATATTTATATATGTATGTATGTATATCAGCTGTCTGACACCCATAGTACAGGCTCAGCCTTTCCCCTCATATTGTCCCCCCCTTGTCCCTCATATTTATTTATTTTTATTTATTTAGTAGGTACACGTTTTCTTCCACGACAAGTCTAAGTACATATTACAATACAGAACATACAAAGATATAGATAAAGTGGTACGCGCCACAGTAAATTTCTTAAACAGGATGATACCATATACTATAAGGTCCTAGTATCCCCTCTCGGATAAAATTAGAGAAAGCATGGTGTTCTAGTAAGATTGTGGTAACGTACATGAGCAGAGCAAATTGGAACAAATTGTTTTGGTGTGTTTGTGTATTTTCTATATAATAAAACTGTAGAGGTCGAAAATCTGTACATAGAAAAAAATTTGCTAAAAACCGAGTCAGGGGGATGTAAGAAGTGATATAGAACATATCCAGATTTTTTTTAATTTTTTCGTTTCTCTGTTTATCTGTTTGTACAGGCTAATCTCCGAAACTGTTGGACCGATTGGAATGATTTTTTATGGTAGTAACGTATATTCTCGGTCAATATCTAAGATAGTTCTTACCGCGGGAAAGTATCTCATTTCTACGGGAATCTACACGGAAAAGTAAAAAAACAACGCGGTTGGACAGCTAGTGTTCCAATATTACGCTTATTAAGTAAGCCAAGCCAAACACTTCTTTGCACAGTTCTCTGTATTTTGAATACAGCAATACACAAAAATAAATTTTGATGATATAGAATGAACAGGCAACTAAGATTGACGCCTCCACCCCTCCACGGTCTACGGTCTATGTGAATCCGGTCTATGTGAATCCTCGCGTACAAACTAACACGCCGGATGATATTGTGAATAAATCGTGAGATCGCTCTGACCGTGATATACGCGCGTACAAATTGGATTTATTCCCCGCTTTTCCATCCATATTGGTATAGCTGGTGTTTGTCGCGTGGATTCGCTTGGAAGATTTTGTATTTTGTTTAGTAGGTAGCTTTTTTCTTTTTTTGCTTTATTTTCTTTTATGTCATTAAATGTTCTGAGGAGGCCTATTAATAAATGTAATAAAAATAATAATTTGAATTCTGGTTTGCTTAGGTCGTTAAATTGATGTAATAAAATTCAGCGTACTTGCGATGGAGTAGGAAAAAGATAAATGCTCTATTGTACTCTTAATTTTTATTCATTATAAATAAAATTGTTTTTATGTCAGGCATTGTTTAAATAAATAACAATGGTTCCATAAAATTAAAATAAGTTTTATTTATCTTTATTTTATTTTATCTTTATTAGAGAAACCAACAGCTTACAATTGTATTATAGCATTTCTTCTAGATAAAGTAAACACAGCCAATAAAAGGTTCCTACATGTTAACAGTATCAAATGGTGTGATACATAATAAAAAATAAAGAGTACAGCTATATACCACATTCACTTAAATGAGGTACCTCAGTGCAAACAAAGCTAACTCACAAACCGAAAAAATCGAGAAGCAACTTAAAGTAATTTTAAAAAAAACGTAAATACTAATTTAAAAAAACTATTCCTAAAGTACAGTCTGTCCAAAAAGAGTAGAAATTAAAAAGTAGCAACACCGTATTGTCGTCCCATTTTCACCACATGTTGGTTGGAAAGGGATGACACTATGGTGTTGCTACTTTTTAATTTCGACTCTTTTTGGACGGACTGTAGTTATGTTGATTGAAAATAAAAAAGAAATATTTGATTGTTTACTTGCATTGAAAATGCTCCGAAACTACTGATCCAAATTTAGTGAAACTTAGAATAAAGATAGAATCAACATTGAGGAGTAACATAAGTTACCTTTTACCGCGGGAAAATTCCTCATTCTCACGAGGGAAAACTGTAAGCGCGGGCGCAGCCGCGAGGCGGGAAGCTAGTAAGAAAATCTTTTGATACAAATAGACAGTTGATCTGTTTTTCTAAGGGTTAATGTCCTTCTCGGTTTTCTTACTACTAAACCAATAAGACCACTTAATCCCTGTTATGTTTTGTTAGTAAACTTTTTCATGTCTTTGTTTTCAATATATAAAATTCTTATTAAATTAAATTTTACAACACTCTTTTAACTTCCCTTCGTAGTACTTTTCTGAACAGAAGTATTTTCTCAATAGTTAATTAGACAAACAGACAATCCATCAGACACTTTTTATTTTATCTATTCATATACTAGAAAATTGTATTGCATGTGAACGATGAGGTGTAACGAATAAAATATATTCTTTTGTGGACATGTCAGCGTTTTTGATGTATAGTTTTGTCAAAATTGTTCTTTTTCACCTATGAGAATAATAATAATACAGATGTTTTATCACACGAGTACAGATGTTCTAACACGCGAAATCAAACTAGTAATTAAAGACGGAGCCCCTCAGGCGTCGTCTCCTTCACGATGTTTCCATATCAACGCGCTAGGCTGTGGTCCGAGGCTCCCTCGAGCCGCCCCTAGACGCGTTAGTACATTTACTACTCTGGAGTAGAGCCATCCACTTCCCCGCAAGTCCGCTGAAGCCAGATTGATCGTACCTTTTCGACACAAGCGTAGGTTAATTAGCCTGTCTTTTCGTTCATTACTTTTGCATTTCATGACATTATTTTGCATCTAACACGTAGCTTGTTGCAATGGCTGTGTAACCATATTTTTTAATTTGCTGTAGCTGTTATAGTTATTGAAGCGTTTTTCTGAACCTCGCGCGCGGACCATCATAGGGCGGAAAAACCCGTTCCGCGCAGCGACATTTCAGTGGTTACAAAAAAGAAAGCAAAGACTTGGGCGTGCTTTACACCGCAACCCTATGTTTCATAGGCAGATTCAGCATACTACTAAATAGGCTACGGTGCAGTTTACCACCATAATAGTCATTCAAGAAGACTAAATCCCTTCCAATCTGTACAGTCGGGAATACTGAATCACGTCCCGTCTGTATATTGGTCCTGACGGCAGTTTGATGAAGTGCCCTCAGCGCCACCGTTTTGTGGCCATACGTGCAAAATTGATGGCACAACGTCGGCCTAAACGTGAATAATGTTCGCTCTGAATGTAGACTGTTCTGTATTAATTGGGTTTGCTGTTAATGTTTCAAATAAATTTATTTTATACAAATAATAATAATTTATAGGTAACAATAATAGTAATAGTAATGTATTTTGACTATTTTTGACCTTCGCGTGACTAATGTCCAAACCTGAAAAATGCCAAATCATAAAAATGTCCAATCATAAAAATTAACAATACTAAGGCGCAACGGGACAATCCCGACAACCACGACAACCCCGTAGCATAGTTGATATTATGCCTGCCTTTGAAGCACAAGCTCGTAGGTTCGCAGGCGGTGGCATGCTCCATTGTTACACTTTGTGCACAAATTTATGTTCGTTACGATTGATTAACGTTCACTAGCACCTTTTTACTATTTTTGCTATGAAAACTTAATTAATACGTAGACCGCTGTCACCATGAAGTGAAACAACAGCTTGCCAGACAAAGACTGATTTATTATTCGAATATAATACCCAACTACCTACATATACAATAAGCCCCTCCTAGCAAACATCCGTGTGATGAGCACTTTTGTTTGCCTTAGGTTTAAAGATACCCAAACAGGCCTTTCAATGGCGCTCACCGGGAAATAGGAAGCGAGGTCGACCAAAAATGACATGGCAGCGCTCTGTCTAAAAGAAAGCTCAATTCCTTGGCATGAGCTGGCTGGAGTTAGAGGTTGCGGCGCACGATCGGTCGCGGTGGAGTAGTATGCTGAGAGATATGTCCCTAATTAGGGACTACAGGATATGATGATGATGATGATGTTAATTCTCATTATAAACATTGTCACTTATATGAGAACAGATTTAAGTAAGTTTTGTTATTAGTCTGCATGCAATTGTTTAGACAAATAACTATCAGCCGGCTGAAACCATCGCTGTGACACATAATACGTCTGGTGCTATTGAAGTGACTATATGAACGAAATGGCCTCTTAATCAGCCTGCGAACGCCATTCACTGGATTTATGCTTCATCGCAAAACGACACATTCCTATCCTGTTTCGTTTTTTTTAGGGTTCTGCTCTTGTACTAATAGGGGAACCTAAATAAAAAAATATACTTTATTCACTAATAGGCTCCCTTATAACACTTAATGACGACACTTCAGTAATTAAAAAGCTTTGTTCATCTCAGCTGAAAGACGTCCACTGCTGGGCAAAGGCCTCCCAAGGATCTCCAAAATGATCGGTCCTGCGCTGCCCGCATCCAGCGGCTTCCCGCAACCCTCACTTGGTCCAGCTTTTTAAAAAGTAAAAAATCAGAAAATTCGTGTTCATACTAATTCTGAAGAAGATGACGTATTACAAGGACTCACTTCTAATCACATTAATACAGGTGCCTGGTAGAAATTGCTATCCTAGCAATAAGGCCGCGTATTTATAAATTTGATCGTTGCGGACTGTTTCTCTTGTTATTCCCAGTTTGCAATAAAGTACATTCTATTTTATTCTTTTCTAAAAGGCATCTTGCACCGTTTAATTCGCATGTGTGTTTAAATTTATTTCTGGTTAGACCAGTGGCGGCGCGCCACATACTACGTCATTAAAAGAGCGACCATTTAGAAGCCAAGGCCTGAAACGCGCTATCAGAGTTTTTGCAAGACGTTGAATAAATACAAGTTTCCTTTGCCTCCACAGACCCAAATACGTTGAATCCAGGAGAAACTGTAAATTGCAAACTACCGAACCATATCACATTCAACTGAATTTAACTTATTTTCATTCGTACTGTGCCGTAATACTGATTGTTGTTTTTCGATACAACGATACTTTTGCTACAGTTACTTCAAACCCTACGTATCGCGATTTAAAGCTTATTTTCCCTTGCGGGGAAGCCCTGAAATCCGAGTGTTGTCTTTTGGGACATATATTTCAATAACTCGGCTGTATGTCTGTATATAAATCGTATTTTTAGACGTCGGACGATAATTCACTGGTTCGTTTGCATGCGAACGAATTGCGTACAGATACCTACTCTAGAGGTATTTTTAAGTAGCTGTCCGCCCGCGGCTATGCTTGAATTGTCTTCGTTTTTAGTTTTTTGTGTAACTGTTGAAAACGGTTTTAAACTATTTGATGAAAATTGATGTCTTTTTTTGTACAATTTTAAAACGAAGATAATTTCAAAAATAAGCAGCTTCAGCTTGGGCAGGGACTCGAACCCGCATCTCCTTGGCTATCCAGGCCATACAGGCGTACAACATCATCATCATCATCATCATCATCTCAGCCTGTAGACGTCCACTGCTGGACAAAGGCCTCCCCAAGGATCTCCACAACGATCGGCCCCGCGCTGCCCGCATCCAGCGGCTTCCCGCGACCTTCACCAGATCGTCGGTCCACCTACAACCTATTGCGTACAACCTATTGCGCCAATTTTACGATTATTTTTTTTATAATTTCACTAGGCTATCCATATCGCTAAATAGTAGATATATGCTACAATTAAATATTTATTTATTTACTAGCTGTCCGCCCGCGGCTATACGCCCGCGTAGTTTTTTTTTTTCCATTTTTTTTTACCTTTTAAACCTTCCCTGGACTTCCACGAATATTTCAAGACCAAAATTAGCCAAATCGGTTCAGCCGTTCTCGAGTTTTAGCGAGACTAACGAACAGCAATCCATTTTTATATATAAGAATACTGTTTTTATGTTATTTTGTGACTGTTTGGACGATTTTTTAACGTAATATTATTCTACTAAATTAGTAAAAACTCTCTTTTTACTAAGCATTGTGGACATGTCGTTAGTGTTTTGTTTTAAATAAAATTTAAATAAAATTATAAATAGTGCAATGAAATATTATTTTTGATAAATAAATGTAAAACAGGAAATACGACCTAAACTGCGAAATACGACCTTTGGTCAAATTTTTGTTACTTTAATCATCTGCTTTTATTTTTAACCCAAGTTATAATATGTATGGGTATTGAAAGTGTTAACCGCTACGGACGGACTGGGTTTGCATAATTAACACCTCGAAGGCACGTAAACCGGTATTTTTATCCCATTTAAAATGGACCTATTTTCGTGGTCCAGTTGAGTGACGCGTGCTTACCGACCATAGACTAAATTTGCTGTAGAATATCCTGAATAATAAGAGACTAGTATTAATCTAGTATGAAATATATTTTTTCTATATTTTTTTAAATATTAGTGTCACTCTGTGTTGGAGGGACAGCAACCCTAATTTATATTTTTGACATTTAAGGGATCAAAAATACCCCATACATATCTTAGGTATCCTCCCGATGTTTTCTTTTACCGAGAGCGACGAAGAAACGTACAAAAGCCAGCACATGCGGTTGGACATTCGCACTACGAAATCCTCCCCTATTGCTACGGAATACGGGCGCTCTCAAGGTCAACATATCCAAATATCCTGGGAACGGCACATCCTAGCTTGGGCACGTAAATTATCTTGCTCCAATTGTTATTATTAGTTTATATTATAAGTTGCACAATAGGTATTTGGAATAAAAAATATTAGGTATTATTATTACAGACAAAAAGATAAACAAGAAAGAACGAAAAATTTCTGGATATGTTCTTTATCACTGTTTACATCCCCCTGATTCCTGATTCGACCCCTACAGTTTTATTACATAGATCAAGTTCTGGTCTATATTTTTGAGTTCTATAATGTAATGTTTGGAGTCCATTACTGCGTGTGACATTTTGACCAAATGTCATTGTGGGTGCTGCAAATAGCTATGATTGTGGCGTTTTTGGTCTGTCCCGGACAGATATCTGTCGCCATTCCGGACTTTATATCCCTTATTAATTACAAATTGCAAAATATCAAAATACCTAGTCCTACCAACTAATGCACGTACCAAAAATATAGTAATAATAACACTAAATTTAAAAATTTAATAACCCCCGACACAAAACTTGATGCTTTCAACAACTAGAAAAGAGCTGATAATCTTCAAATGGCTGAAGATATTTTCTTGGATCATAGCTAAGAACACTTTCGGTTGTGACACCTTGCAAACAAAAAAACTAGATAAAAACCGGCGCATCCGTTTAGGAGCTACGATGCCACAGACAGACAGACAGACAGACACGTCAAACTTATAACACCCCTCTTTTTCGTCGGAGTAGGAAAATAATTAATGAATAATCTAATACAAACAGTTATGTATTTTTACGACTACTACTACGACTACGATAAATACGTACATTTTCTTCTGTGTGGTGTAAATAAATATGTTCTTATGTTCTTGTTTTTTTTTAGTGACCATATCCTCCGAAACGGCTTGACCGAGTTTAATGAACTTTTATATGAATATTCAGCACTTTGAGAACTGGCGGAGCTGCGGGGTGAGGAGCTGGTAATATAGGAAATAATCATTGAACCAACCCTTTATAGTTAAAATAAAGATAAAATAAAAAGCGAAAATTTACAATTACGTATAGGTAGTTACATAGTAGATGATACCAAACCAAAATCAATCGAAATCAAAACCAAAAAGCTTTTTTGTTCGAAATAAGATTACATAAAGCGCTTTTTAGTTTAGTTAGTAAGTTTTGCTCAAGCCAAGGCAACCCAAGGCTGGCTTTCGTCTCATACTAATGAAGAATACTTGTAAAGTCTTAAAATTTAAAGAGGCGATGATTAGTCTGACTGAACATAACTGGCAGGTTCGAGCAATGTTTGCGCTGCTGTGGAGAAGAACCCGCTGAAGAAACTGCACAGGATCGCATCTTTTGTTCTTTTGTTTTATATTAAGTATGATTTATAATTACAATATTGCTTATTATTATTTATTATTAATATCTAATCACACCTGTCAAAGGGACTAATTTTAGTGGTCTGCGGACCATTTGAGTACGTAATGTGTGCAAAATAACTTTATTAAATTAACATAATAATAAAAAAGTATATTTTTTAATAAAACGAGTATTTTTTAATAGAACGCAACACCAAAGGAAACTTCTACCTTTTGTCCTTTTTTGCATATACTCGTAGATTTAAGTTCTGAAGGTTTTACAATTTAATATGAATATTTTATACAAATGAAAAACGTAGTTTATGTTGTTTAAGCTTTTGAAAACGGCTGTCGGCTCTCTATGTTATTTTTAAGGAATAACAAAGCATAATATCGGTTTACAGAACTCAAGCACCCAATTTTGCAAATAACAAGTGCCACCGAAGTTTACTATGATACTGTTACAAAATACGCGGCGTCGTCAGTTGCATTCTACTCAAACTTTGTTCAGATATTCGGCGTCATTTACAGCCTATCCGAAACTCCACTTTACCCGGATCAAACGCCAAAGCGAACTGACCTTTAGTCTATTGAATATTGTGTAAAAAAATCTTTAAAGGTGAATTTATTTTGTCAGTGAAAAACTGCTTAAATTCGAAATATCTTAGGGTGAACAATTGGAGTTGAATTGTTTACTGTGGTATTACAGCCCCTATACTGGCGTTTTTCGAGCGTCTTTCCAGCTTTGTCGTTGCGCCAGAGTCGATGTGACGTCAGCGCTGCGTTTTTTTGGAACACAACATGTTTTTGCGAACACAACTTTCTTTTGTTTCAGTCGCTTTCCTGCCTATTATTGTAGGCGCTGGTGTCGCGTCGACGACGACGCTGGAAAAACGCCAGTTATTGAAGATGCCAGTTAAAGAAAGAGGTCTGTTGTTGAAAACATTGATACTATAGTATGACCATAAATGTAGATTGTTTTTTCCTTTATCTGTGGGTAAATAGATGTCGTAGCCATTAGCTACGCCAGGGGACTACGCTTCGTAGCTACAGGCTACGAAATGACCATCATTCTACAAAGAAAATTATCAGATCATACCATATTATTTTTGATAAAAATTACTAAGAATTAATACTTTCTTACGTACTATTTAAGAAACAATTATGTACTTACGAAATAAATATTAACATTTTCTTGGTTCATATTTTTATTATTGCATTTCGACTTGTTCTTGTTACGTATAAGGTACGGGCGCCAAAGAAGGCCCACTTAAATTTTTAGATATTTTTTTCCCAAATAAATATACAAGGACAAATCCTTGTAAAATCTTGCAGTTAAGTAAAGTAAATAAAAAACATAATGGAAATTATAATATATTAATTTGGGAAACAAAATATCTAAAAATTTAAGTGGGCCTTCTTTAGCGCCCGTACCTTATTCAACATGCTAACATCATTTGTAAAATCATGAATGGTGCTGATTTAGTATTATTTATTGTTACAATTTTACAATCGAACACCCTGCTTCTATCAAATAAGGAGAGTTTCTATTTCTATTTCTAAAACAAACCTTACACCACTACCTTTATAATAGAATTTGCACTACTACAAACTAAATCACCATGAATCAACTTCCCAATCATCACCTCCTCCATAAATCCACGTCACTCCCATGGGTAAGAGCGCGCGCCGGGTCAAATATGAATATAATACGGGCGTATCGTTGCTCACTGTGTAAAACCGTGTCAGTGGATTATGCGAGATTTTCTGCATTAAAAAATATCGGAAAGATTTAACTTTGTAAGCTGTAAATGGCTTTATTGATAATATTTGTAATAATCTTATCTTATCTATTGAATTTTGCTGTAGGTGATCCAAATAAATAATAAATAAGCTGTAAAATTAATATCAGCGGATTTTCTTTGTATTTTTTTTCAGTTTTTAGTTTGCTTTAATTAAGCTACTAGTAAAATAAAGTTTAAAAACTAAAACCCGACTACTAAAACACGCTCTAAAAAGTACGAAGCAAGAAAATAGTTTCCGCTGAAATTATTATGTACAATCTATAAAAGATTTACCGACTATTAAATAAACAACTTACGTAAATGTATTACATTTAAACGTATTTTTATATGTCATACTGATAGAGATATGGTTAAAGGATGGCCGTGATCGTATTAAATATTAAACAAGATTTTTTTATGCAAAATTTAACGTACTGGTTAAAATTATAAATTAACTCTTCTGTCTATTTATGTTTATGAAACAAAATAGAATAGTATTGTATTCATACTCATAGGACTTTTAAATTATAATGTATTATAACTATTTAATAAAAGTTTTACATCATGCATGAGTAATGGTCGAAGATGAATGGCACTCTTATCTAACTTAACTTTTGATTTATGAGAAGCAATGAAATGGTTTTGATTTTATTTGATTTATTAATAGATAGGTTTGATAGATTGAAGAGTTTGAATTTATTTTCTACTGATTTAGAGCCTTATCCTTAAAAAATCGCACAATAAACTATTTGTGTGTACTTAAATTAAAACCAATTAATCTAGAATTAGTACAATGCAATACAATTATGATTTATTGACATCTGCAATAATCAAGTTCTATACTTGATAAAGATACAATTATAGAAGAATGAATCAAATAGGTGGCCTTATTCCTAGTAATCACTTCAAGGCAACCAAGCTGTTTGAATTACAATTCAAACTATTTTTCTAATCACATAACACTTCCTAGAGTGGCTCAGCGATCCAAAGTAGATCTTGGCCACCACCGACGTGAGTATCCGGCTAAAAAAATTTAAATTACGACTTACACGCTTTTTGAACCGAAGTTTTCATATGGCACATATTATAATAGTGACAGTCCCGGGGTACGCGACTTGCTCCAACTTGCTTCATAAATCCCCACCTTACATGATGCTAGTTTGCATAATACAAGACTTAGTCGGCTTTGTTCGTGCCCCGATAGGTAGCGACCGTATCATGATGTCTAAGATGCAGAGCGTATGCTACGAAGCTATTATTTCTGGAGATTGTCATAAGTATTTTAGTATAAGTTAAGAGTTATGGCACCTGTGTGGTTTTTGGCTCATAATTACCCAGTCTTAATCTATATGTGCATAGTATGGATATTTGGGGTGCAAGCGATGGCTTGGCAAAATATGCTGAAAAGACCTCTACATTAAGAAAAAAAAATCTTTTACTGTACAATTCGTCTAATTTAAAGCATTATTATGAATGGGAGGAGTTTATATGGGAACATTGCTCAAAACCATATTGACTAAACACTTCCTTTGATTTGAGTACCTAATTACGATGACGTCACTTCACTTAACTGCAAGGAATTGTACATATTATAACAGTAGTTTTTTGAAGGACATAATGACATAATCCTAAAAATAGATATACAATATGCTTCATGACCTTTTCTTGACAATGAGTAACTTAAAAAGTTTTGTGAAACAAAAGACAAACACTTTTAAATCAGACTGACAGCTGTCAATCGTTTACAAATCACGTACTGGCTGCAAAAAGATTTAGTTAAAAATCTTATTTACTTTCCAAGTGAAAACTATTCGATTCATCACAAGGGAATAACAGGAACGCCTTCGGGGAAAGCCCTTAAGAGGATTGTCATTTGACAAGGGTCCCTTTGACACGCGAGTGACGTCACATGACCCTAAAGCTAGATAGGAACAAAACATTGTCATAATGTCACTGTCAATCGAGTTTTTAAGGGATTTTGTAGTTAGTCTAGTTAGTACAAAGAATTTATTAAAATTAGAGTTCATATTTTATATCAGTAATTAGTTATATTCGTTCATTAAAACTAAATTCTACCTGTATGTTTAAACGCACTAAAATTAAGAATTTGGATCAATATCGTTAGTTAATAAATTAAAATGCGGTGATCAATTGTTTGTTCATAAAGTGTTTCTTAATATATTTTTATCTATCTTTTTTTAACCCAAACTCTGAAAACGAAAATAAAAAATTCTAATAAATAACGTTACGTACCAATTAATAGAAAAAATATAATAACAAAATAATATTGACTAGTGTGCAATTCCTTGCCTGCTTGATAAAAGCGTGTAAATGTAAATTTAAAGATACCTACGTGGAGGAGTGCATTATTCTGGAAAATGATTCGGAAATTACATTTAGTCTACTTCCGTGTCTAAACTGACAAGTGTTTGAATAATAATTTTGCAAGGTGTCAAGATGGCACAAATTTGACAAAGGAATATCAGTAAAGAAAGATAGATTTGACAAAAGAATTTAGGAAATGACAAGCAGTGAATCTTAATACATATCTGTCTCATTTTGGAAGGTGATAGTGAATGTTATTTTCGTTAATTCTATTCTAATTACAGAAAAAAGAAATAACATGTAGATAGATTTGACAAAAGCATTTAGTAAATGATAAGCAGTGAACCTTAATACGTATCTGTCTCTTTTTGGAAGGCGATAGAGAATGTTCTTTTCGGTAATTCTATTCTACTAGTATAACAGAACAAAACAAAATAATTTAGGAAATGATAAGCAGTGATCCTTAATACGTATCTGTCTCTTTTTGGATGGTTATAGTGAAGGTTCTTTTCGGTAATTCTATTCTACTGGTATTACAGAAAAAAAAAATGTATATGCACCTAAAGCCGCCCCATGTTTCTTAAAAAATATAATTATACTAAGTAGTTTTAAGCAAAAACGAGCATTAAATGTTCATCTTTTTCTTTATTATAAATAAATAAATAAAATTTCACAATCAATATTTATTTTGATAATAATGTAGTATGCCAGGATAACGCCCTCTAAAATTTTTATTAAAATTTAATATCAAATTTAAGATTTACTCGCAAATAATAAACATCTGTGTGACTTACTTTAATATAATTCAGAGAAAATTTCATCTTATTCAGCTTAAAATCTTGTTACATACGAAATAAACGAAATTCATGATAATTTCAGCTTTTTCATATTAAACGCAAATCTTTCAAATTTTTCGTAAAATAATTTGTGTAAAGTGAATTTTTGTTTGAAAGTTGTCTGCAGGGCGTTTATACTAGAAATTATTCTAAAATAAGTCTCGCAGTTTGCAAATTCTAAACATGACTGTTCAGACGAAGCAATAAATTTGAAATATTAAGTAAATAGAAGCGGGTAAAATTTTACTAATTTAGGTATAATGAAAATAACACATTTTAATAATACATAGTTTAAAAAACTAAAAAACACGCTTCCTGTCCGCCATATTGGATTTTAGTCACGTGACTTTTTTTTCGTGTTCCTGACAGCAAACCCTTTCATTTGATACCCTTATCATGGGTGTGGAATACAAACAGCCAGTTCGCCATCTTAGGGAGGCCGCCATATTGGATTTGTAATGACGTTTCTTAGCTAGTCATGTATTGTCATCAAAACTCAGAGCATGTGCAAAATTTCATCCTAATCGAAGACCGGGAAGTGGGTCAAATTAAGATTCCAAGATTTTTTACATACATGTAATGGGGAGGCCGCCATATTGGATTTGTAATGACGTTTCTTAGCTAGTCATGTATTGTCATCAGAACTCAGAGCGTGTGCCAAATTTCATCCTAATCGAAGACCGAAAAGTGGGTCAAATTAAGATTCCAAGATTTTTTACATACATGTAATGGGGAGGCCGCCATATTGGATTTTTAATGACGTTTCTTAAGTAGTCATGTATTGTCATCAGAACTCAGAGCGTGTGCAAAATTTCATCCTAATCGAAGACCGGGAAGTGGGTCAAATGAACATTCCAAGATTTTCTTACATACATAGTTACTTACAAGTGAAGCTAATATAAAGCGTGTAAAAAGAGCACAAGAACACAATATTAAGATCCTCAAATATAAGAAATAGTTACCAGCCTCTGTGGTCGAGTGGTCAAATAGTCGCCTCACGTTTCGGAGGTTCCGGGTTCGAATCCCGGTGGGGACTCGTCAAACAAATATCACTTTGTGACACATTCTTCAGTTTGGTTAGCACATTGCAGGCCTCCTGATTTACCGAAGAGAAAGATGATTCCGTGCTTCGGAAGGCACGTACCTAAAGCCGTTGGTCCCGTTACTATCTTCGTCGTTACATGAGCCATGTCAGAAGCTGTGGCTCACTGGTTCTGATACCAGGGTTTGTGAGGTAAGTGAACCTCGAAACCCACACGCTAAGTAAGCTTTTTTTTAATGTAAAAAATCAGTAACCTTTGAATTTGTTTATTATATTTTGTTCTTAGACTTTTTCGGCCGGCATAAATCGGTCTAAACTTAATAAAACTATTTATTCTATATATTTATACAGTTACTGATAAAGTGGTACCGCAGACTTTTTATTGATAGTGTTATTTACGACCCTTTGTATTTTGTGTATATTCAATAAGAATAGAAAGAAAAAAAGCGGCGAAAGAAGTGTGACTTTATGTAAGTATTCGATAAATAATTAACCTCATGATACTGCCTGCATAGTCAACTTCAAAGAATCAACTGATATTCAAAGCCGAAGTCAAATTCAAAAAGTTTTTATTCGAAGTAAGATTTAACAAATCACTTTTCGACGTCGAGGCGAGTTCACAATTTGGCTGTCTTCTGTGGAGAAGAACTCGCCGGAAGAAACTCCACAGGCGTTGCATCTTTTCAAAATAGTTTTACAAAATTATAAATTATTATTTTATACAATTTTATTAATATAACATAGAGTGCAAACGAAATATACAATTAGATGAAGGCAACCAGTCAAAGTAGAAATACTGAACTATATAACCAATAAATCTATCACAAGCACAACAACCGGCAATCGACTAGAGCACACCAGTCCCCCCAAGCAGCACCACGTTCACGGGTTTGAATTAAAGAACCATTAGACAGGGCTGTAGCTAGAGTCGAATTTGAGGTAGGGCAGCATTGGTTGGTTACAGGTAGGGCGGAAGTTAAAAAAATAAAATAAAAAAAATACCAGGAAATGGCCCAAAATTTTTGCATTTCCAAAGGTGATCGCAATCTCGCTGATATCTCTGAAATGTATTATACCATTTCCGAGGAGACGCTACCTTATCGCGGCCTATACATTTTAACCCTTCTACTGCTTTGATTTCACCTTGAGTGTCCATAATTTTTTCTCGTTACACGACGACGTTACTGGGTGACAATATTTGTCACGTGACTTTGGATTTAGAATTGACCAACCCAATTCTTCTTATGGGTAAGAAGATATAACATTCTGCTATCTTACTAAATAATGCCGAGAAAAGCTCGAGAAAGTGTCAAACGTGACAGAGAGTACTATCATTATGTCGCATTTTGACACCTTGAGCCTCTCACATGTCTGTAGTGCATTTATTTGTGAAATTATTTAGTAGGTGTCTATTATATTCTGTTCGGTCGATCATTACTCACCTCGTTTTTATAAGACTACGAAAAAAAGATATCACAGGTTTTTAGGATTTTTTATCGGACCGTGTCCTTTTGACCTATTCATTTATCATCGACGCAAATACAATTTTGTTATGAAGAATGATTTTTCACTTACTAAGTTAACAAACCTATTATTTATAGTCTTATATATTTAGGTTATTAGGTATTTATATTTATTAATCTTACATTGTAAAGATATTGTTACACCCTGTTACACCAATGTTCATATTAAAACGGATAGTATTTAACCGTACCTCAAATTATTCTCTTGTTCCACCTAAAATACTAATTGTGCACCAAAACATGCAAATGAGTTATCAACTTTGAAAAATTCAAAGCTACGGCGGCGGTCGCCGGCCGCTGCCGCGGCACGCTCGCTCCGCTCGTTCGGCTCCCTCCGCTCTGTTATTGACATCAGTCTAACCTAACCTAACCAACCGATTTGATTCTGGGTAGATTTGGTTTTTTTTAGCGGGGGGCTGCGCCCCCCGAGCCCCCGCTTCCGTTCACGCCCTTGGATGTTTGGTGCAAGATTAGTATTCTTAGTGCACGAATAATATATTTGTTGTAAGATTCGATTTTTTGGTTAACAGAAAATTATATTTCTATTAAAACTATGAATTCTAAAATAAGTGTTATTTTTTAATATAAAATTATTGAATACATATGTGAGACGGAGCCCCTCAGGTGTCGTCTCCTTCACATGTTTTTCCGGATGTTTTTCCGTATCAACGCGCTAGGCCTAGGTTCGAGGCTCCCTCGAGCCGCCCCTAGATGAGTTGTTACATGACTTCTTTGGGGTAGAGCCATCCACTGCCCCGCAAGTCAGGTAAAGCTTGATTCGTCATACTTTTTCACACAAGTCAATAAAAAAATACACGGTACTTTAGCCGAAGAAGGTGAAAGAAGTTTATAAACAAGTGGATGAATTTCTAAAGTTATATGAAGTTGATCAACCCGCAATACGCCAGCATGGTCGACTAAGGCCATGCAGAGTAGGCTTCAACCCCTCAGTGCGGAGAATATAGCTGATAGTTAATTTAATTAACATCTAAAAAGTATGGAATATTGATTTCTCGGTACGGATATTATGAGCTGTAATAAAAATTATTGTTTATGTCTTTTAAAAAAAATCTTGTATGTAAGAGCCTTGTTTCCCACGACATAGGGTATCCTAGTGTGAGGACCAATGTAATTACAAAATGTACTTTTATTTGTTCATCCGGCAAGCAAAGTGTTAAAGAGAAAAAGATAGATGGAAGGTGCAACGCAGTCATTGTCCCGCTCCGTACGGGGTTTACTTTCAAGGAATTGCTATTTACTGTATTGCCTCGTTATTTCGCGGTCCGCCCACACTATGGAACTTCAGCAGTGGGCAAATGGTGGGCTTATAAAAAATAAACTTTAGTATAATTTAGGTTTTGATAACGATAATGACGTCTTACTTACGAAAATTATAAAAAATTTCTAAACATTTATTTTAGATTTTTTAAGGTACACATAATAAAACGGTAGAGGTCGAAAATCTGTACATAAAAAAAAATTTGCTAAAAACCGAGTCAGAGGGATTTAAGAGGTGATATAAAACATATTATCCGTTTTTTTTTCAAATTTTTTGTTTCTCTGTTTGTCCGTTTATCTGTTAGTTTGATTGTACGGGAAATTCTCCGAAACTGTTAAACCGATTTTAATGAAATTTTGCATGGTGGTACCTTATATCCCCGGTCAACATCATAGATACTATTTACCGCGGAAAAGTATCTCATCCCTACGGGAAAATGTCAAAATAAAATGCGGGCGTAGCCGCGAGTGGACAGCTAGTTCTAAAATAAAATAGATTACTTTCATAAAATCAGTTAAAACAAAATCCTAAAATTTGATAAAAAGTCTAAAAGCTTGACTTAAAAGTCTTTAATAAATATGTCCTGAGCCGTAGTACCTACAATAATTTTAAATATTTTTAAACTTTTTAAATTTAATTATATAATGCATAGTTATATAAGTTTCAATACAACACAACAACATCACGTGCGTCACTATCATTAAATTAAGCAAATAATACAATTCTTTAAAAAACAACATAATTCAAAAATTTGCAATAATCTGACAGTTTACCCAACTGTTTTCACAATGAAAAACAAGCACAGGTGATGATATTACAAAAGGTATTTTTAAAGCTCTTTCTTTGTGTAACTGAAGGCCATGAAAGTTGTTGATTTTGAACCACACCTATAAAACGAATCAATTGTTATTTTATTCGGCTTTAAAATTTTAATCGAAACAGACTAAGAAAATAAATCATTTATTTATTTAATATTATTTGTACACATGAAAAATAAAAATTCTGATACAAAAAAGAACAAAATACAACAGGTTTTTTTGTAAAGAAAATGATTTTACACAACTACTTCTTTTTAACCCCCGACGAAAAAGAGGGGTGTTATTTATGGAGGGGTTTGTTTGGGGGTTATTAACATTTTTAATTAATGTTATCAAGTTGACAGCAAAGTTTCGGTCCTTTAACACGACTAGAGTCAATCAGTAGCCTTCATCCATTGCCTTCATCAAATACTCTCGAGTACAAGAAAACTGACGAGTTAGGGAAACTGACCACTTAAAGATTACTTTGAAACTGTCGAGTGAGGCAACTGACGAGTTAGGGAAAATGACGAATCAACGAAACTGACGAGTACCTCCCCGACTCAAAAGGACACCTAATGAGATGGCCCATTTTCTGAAGAACAATATCAGCCCTGGTAGTATGATCACTGTGACAAGTCATATATCCCTTACCTAGCTGTCAAAATACCATTAGAAACCAGCCATATTGAAATATCTTCCAATAGGATAAAAGTATATGCACGAGCGTCGGTGGCTAAGTGGCTAGGGCCGTTGACTTCCATTCAGAAGTTCGCGGGTTCTAGCTGGCACGTACCAATGTGTTTTCGATTTTCGAATTCATATGTAGGTTCTGTGGTGTGCATGTGTCCTTCATGCACGCCGCTTTCATGCTGGCAGCCTCTTTTCGCCTTTATAGCTTTATAATTGTGAAAAGTAATAATATTTGAATTTGGTTGATGCCAGGGAGATGGCCGCAGCCCGCGCTGCGAGCCGGACGCCATTTTTCTATTTCAAAAGCTCTAATTTATAATTTCGTTACGAATAAATAATATATAATAGAGTTATTTTAACGTTTCATTCACTCCCTCCAACAACTAGGGCTCGTCCGCATTATATATTAGTACGCGACTGTACCTACGTTTACTCGACGGTCTTATTGAGAAGGAAAACATCGGGAGGAAACCTGCACACACCTGCGAAGTAGTTCAAACGTTGTGTGTAAAGTTGACCAACTCGCACTGGACCAGCGTGGTCGACTAAGGCCTATCACTCCTATTTCAGTGTAGGCTCGAGCCCCTCGGTGGGGACATAATGTGAGCAACTGTTCACAATATACGCACGACACGACAAAATTATGTCACGTGTGAAAGATCATGTTGGGCAGGTTTCAATATGCGATAAATTAAATAATATCAAATTTATCTCATGTTTTTCTCCCATAAAAGTATCGCAACTCGCAATTGTTTGTGCTGCGAACAAACAAACAAATATAAATGTCATCATGTAATTGTTCCCCGGGCTGTCAAACAAAAGTTTTGCAATAATAAAAGTAGGAGACACTCCAACTTTTTCCCTCAGTCATTTGAGGGTGCCTCCAGACACACGCTTGTTCGGCGACTGTTCCACTAAACACCCGAACCGTGCTCCCAGAGGCACAACGGATAAATTTGAACCCTTTACCACAGAATACCAAATAGTAGTCCCTACAGAAGCTGCACTAGGCGACATAACTCATATAAATTGCAACCCTAGCTCCGTTATAATAAAGTGCAATTCAGATCGCACGGCGCTAGGCGAAAAGAAGTAGTTGCTGCATCTCTCTCTCTCGCATATTGCGCCACTCTACTAACACGTCTAAGGAATGGGGAATTGGTCCTGGGTCGGCCCGAGACTGCTCGGCCGGGCGGTAGGTAGTTATAGCGCGCAAGTACATGGAGTATGGAGTGACGGAGGCCTGCCTTTACATTAACAACCAAGATTCGCAATCAGTTGCCAAAAAAAAAGTCTTTACCTTTGCTTTTCTTAGTTAGAAGTTTTATCAGAATGTATTTACTGTCGATAGAACGTTAGACACGCAAAAAAATTAAGTACTAAGCTAAAAATTTGTATGAAGTTTGTTATACTCAAGACAAGACATTTTAGAATCGTTCAATGCGTTAACTTTTTTTATTGGAAGACCGTATGGTCTCACCGTATGAAATCACATAGTTTCTGTTGCTTTTCACAAACTTTGTAATAGGAGGGATCAATAATGTGATTACTTAGTATAGTAGCCAGCACATGCGGCTGAACATGTTGACTTTGAGAGCGCCCGTATTCCGTAGCGGTAGAAGTGACTTTCGTAGTGCGAACAATTCGATTTAGCCGTCTCCGAGTTTTTGCGAGATTAAGTAATAGCTGTTGATCTGAGACTGAACAGACTCTATATTTATTAAAAGACTAGCTTTCCGCCGCGGCTCTGCCCGCGTTAACAGTTTTTCCCGTGGGGATGAAACATTTTCCCGCGGTAAAAGGTAGCCTATGTTACTCAGGGTGAATGTAGCTTTCTAATGGAGAAAGAATTTTTGAAATCGGTTCAGTAGTTTTAGAGTTTATTCATTACAAACATACACACACACACATACAATATTAGTATGAAGTATGAAGTGTGATCCTTAAAAGTACCACTAAACTTTTGGGGGAGGCCTTTGTCCAGCAGTGGACGTCTTTCTATTGAAATAATGATGATGCAACTCAAGTGTTTGCACGGCGAACAAATATGCGAGTAATTCGCGCAACGTGTGGATCAACCTCAAGCAACATTTCGGATAACATTCAATTAGCTTTTTGTATAGGTTTAAGACAAAGTTTGAAACGATTATAACTTTTAGGGATGTATTTATTAATAAAAGCGTCTGTCGCGGTCGCTTTTAGAGATTTTGGGGATCATTTTGTAGGTTTCGTTTAAACTTTGAAATTTTAAAAAGGGAAATAATTTGGACTGGTTAGTTTGTTTGGATATGAGAGCTAAAAATCAATGATGAATACAATTACTTTGCAGCTGGGAAACTTTACAAAATTAATTTCTTAAAAATGAGTAGAAGACTTTATTTGTGATTAAAGTAAATAATAAAACTAGGTTAGTTAAATTACTTTAATCACTGTAAATTCATGTGAATTTTGAATATAATTATGAAACAACAGTTATTCCTACGGCTTAGGTGGTTTCCGAAGCACGGAAAATTCTTTCTTTTTGGAAAAAAATCGAGATGATGATAATGATAAATTTGTTCGACGAGTGCCCTAACAGGTTATACTACCCAGAATCTGCCTAGTAAGAATGTTGCTCGACCACAAAAGATGTATTATCAACTGTTATAACTCCATTCATGCTTTGCGAAGAATGGGGGCAGGCCGTTATATGCGAAAAGTTTACAAATATTTTATCACGAAGAATGAATATTTATACTTTCAAAACTTACATAAGTTCTTCCGAATACGTTCATAGCGAGTATCAATATAAATTTGAATTATTCATCAAATCTGTTGGTTTCAAAATACTTTCCCCCTGATAATTCAGTTAGCAGCCCAGCCAGAGGATTACGGTGTCAAGTTTGCAAAGTCCCGCGACCGTTGTCAAACCAGCCGTTGTCAACATGGGACCGAAACAGGGCTGGATTAAGTATAGGATAGCCCCTTCACCTTTCTACTTGATGCTTTCCCCCTGGCTAACAGATTACGGCGATGCAAACAAACGTTGGATGCTCTTAATCAAACCATTACGAAATATAGAAATTAGATTTTATACGACAATTCGACTCAACATTTAAACCGGAAACCATAAGTCCTGTACAAGGTCTCTGGTATAAATTACCGATAAATTACTGATATTAAAATAAATGAAGGGATATTAATAGTATCTTGTTACACAAAAAAAAAACTCTTTTTTTTACATCTTTCTGGACAGTCACGGTGAAGCCAAAGTTGAGTTTAATTTTTGACATTTGAACAGTAGAATTTTGAACAAAGGGCCATCTAAAATGAATATGATCCAAATGCAAGTTACAGTGACATCATAGAAAAAGTAAGTCAGCAAAACTTTGATGAGAATACAACTGTCATTATTATGGTAGGAAGTCATATAGGAGTATCTAGAAATATGTTAAACTCTGGTATAAAACAAATGGTTAATCTAAATAAAACCTTAAAATGTAAATTTATAGTCAGCACTTTCCCATACTGTTCAAACTTGTCAAGTGAACATAATAGTTGCATTTACAATATAAATTCATATCTTTATCAGCTGACACATCATCATAGCGATGTTATTGTATTGTTTGACATAAATAAATTTATACATAACTTTACTTTGACTCGGGATACTATGTACCTGTCTAGGAAATTTAAACGACATATAGCTAATTTGTTAGCCTTTCATATACAGAACTCCGTCGTAGGAAATATGACGCAGTCATCTTTGATCACAATTAGTACAAGTACTAATAACGATTCTTTAAACTGTTAAATTCGACAAAGGAAAATCTAATTGTAAATATTGCTAGCAATAGAGCTGAGCAGAGATTTTCTTGCAGGGAGCTAGAAATAAAACAGACAAAGGGGAAGCGTAGTCGTTTAAAGGTTTTTCATCAAAACATTCAAAGTTTCTCCAGCAAGTCTTTAGTTTTTGAACTATTTTTAGAAAAACATAAATATGATGTAGTGTGTATAACCGAGCACTGGTTCTCAGAATGTAACATGTTTATTAATTTTGATAATTATTATGTTGCCAGTTCGTTCAGCCGAAAGGCAAATAAAAATCATATTGTGGGAGGTGGCTCCTTAATATTATTACGTAAAAATATCAGATTTAAAGATCGTAAAGACATTGTGGGTCTTACGGTTGAGCGAAAGGTAGAGGTATCTTGTGTCGAGCTGGATGATCATATTGTAGTGTGCGTGTACAGGCCGCCATGTAGTCAAAACTTTAATATTTTTGAATCTGTGGTAGAGGACATTTTAAAAATCATTTCCCGAAGTACAAAACAAGTAATTGTATGTGGGGATTTTAATGTAGATATTTTGATCTCGGATAATTACACAAATAGAATATTGAGTTTATTTCGGTCTTTTAATTTAGATTATGTATTTCTAGAACCGACCAGAGTGACATCAACTTCATCCACCTGTGTCGATAATTTTTTCTGTAGCTGTAAATATTCTAGTAAGTCAATTATAAATTCATTACCATCTGACCACACAGGTCAAGAAGTAGACTTTCCCGCCATTAAATCTAATGTAAAAATTGAAATTAAAACTAGACCGATTACTACTGGTCGTGTCGAAAAATTCAATTCAGTTTTGACTGAAAAATTGCCTAATATCGATTGCGATTTTAGTAATCCTAATGAGATATATGCAAATTTTTTCTCCGTGGTGTCTGATGAATATAACAAAATATTCCAAATTCAAAATAAAAGCGTTGGCAAGTCATTTAAATTTAGTGATTGGGCAACTCCTGGTATTAGGAAAAGTAGAGATAAATTGTTTGAGCTATATGAAATGAAAAGCTACACAAATTGTGACAGATTAAATAATTATGTTAGGATGTATTCAAAAACTTTTAAGAGAGTCTGTTTAACCGCTAAAGCGAATTATATAAGTAATAAGATTAAAAGTTCTGACAATAAAATAAAGACAGTTTGGAATATTATTAACAGCGAAACAGGAAAAACTAAACAACGCGATAATGACTTGGTTTTAAATTCAGATAAAGGGCCTGTTAATTCTAACATTGAGGTAGCACAAGAATTTGAGAATTTCTTTACTAATATTCCAATAAAAACAACAGAACTGCTAAATTCTTCACCTCTTGTCTCTGCTTCAATACTTGAAAACCATGTAAAAACCTGTACAGATGAATTTAAATTCAAACATGTAAATGCAAACACTATTATTAAAGCATTTAAGGAAATTAAAGTAAAGGGTACGGAAGATATATGGGGAATGTCTGTTAAGGCTTGTAGTAAAGTAATTGACACGCTGGCGCCTTATCTTGCCTCCATCTTTAACACATGTGTAGATGAAGGGGTCTTCCCAGATTTAATGAAATATAGTAAAGTAATACCCTTGTTCAAAACAGGTGATAAGAGCGATCCTAGTAATTTTAGACCGGTATCTATTCTACCAGTCCTTAGTAAAGTATTTGAAAAAATCATACTTAACCAATTGCTGTCTCATTTTAATAAACATTGCTTACTGCACAAACAGCAATTCGGATTTACAAAGGGACGTTCTACCACGGACGCAAGTGTTGCACTCATAAAGCATATCTTTGACGCATGGGAAGATTCTTACGATTGCATAGGTGTCTTCTGTGACCTTTCAAAAGCATTTGATTGTGTTCAACATGAAACCCTATTGCTCAAATTAAAACATTATGGGGTCAGAAATAGTGCACTTAAACTAGTTCAGTCCTACTTAGAGGGCAGGATTCAAAAGGTACAAATAAATGAAATGAAATCCAAGGGATCTTTAGTAAAAATGGGTGTGCCGCAAGGTTCCATATTAGGACCTTTTTTATTCTTAGTATATATTAATGATTTGCCATGCGTAGTTCAAAATTTGTCGAACATTGTATTATTTGCGGATGACACTTCTCTTATTTTTAAACTAAACCGAAGATCACCTCAATATAATGAAATAAATAGCACTCTTCAACAGGTTCATAACTGGTTTACTGCTAACAACCTGGTATTAAACGCAAAGAAGACTAAGTGCATCAAATTTACTTTACCAAATGTGAACAGCTGTAGGGGTGACATTGTGTTAAATAATGAACGGCTTGATCTGGTAGACAGTACAGTCTTCTTAGGTATAACTATTGACGCTAAACTACAATGGAGTCCTCATATATCTTCTCTGTCGGGGAGGCTTAGCTCGGCTGCGTATGCAGTGAGGAAAATCAGACAGTTATCAGACATAGCAACAGCTAGGTTGGTTTATTTCAGTTACTTTCATAGTATAATGTCTTATGGTATCTTAATGTGGGGCAGGGCATCCGATATTAACACAGTTTTTATTTTGCAGAAAAGAGCCATTAGGGCAATATACCAACTTCGCTGTCGGGAATCACTTAGAGAACTGTTTAAAGAAATAGACATCTTGACAGTTCCGTGCCAATATATTTATGCAAATATTATGTACGTTAGGAAAAATATCCACGAATTTAAAAAGAATTCTGATATTCACAAACGTAATACTAGAAATGGAAATAAACTAGCTCGTGATAACTATAGATTGGCTAAAGTCAGTACTTCTTTCGTGGGGCTCTGTGTACGCTACTATAATAAAATACCTGATGATATTGTAAATCTTCCAGAAAAAAGGTTTAAATGCCACGTGAAACGGCATCTATGTAAGAATGCGTACTATGGATTGGATGAATATTTGAATGATAAGAAAGCTTGGTGTGTAGAGACTTCAGCTCGACACGAGAAACGCTGTGCTTAATCTAAGGTAATATTATTACTAAAATTTGTTTGTAAAAACCTACGTAATTGTGCAACATTGTAGTGCGGTCGACTATGCAATTGGGAAGCCATTAATTAGATTGTCGTGATAACATCTGGCTGACTGAGTATTCATGCTCACTAAAGTGTCCTGACTTGCGGTGGCGTGTGGGCCGGGTCGTTGGGTTCCCTCTAATATGGTTGAGCCCGGCGATGGCTGTCCCATACGTCAAACCCGTGAACGTGGTGCTGCTTGGGGGGACTGGTCTGCTCTAGTCGATTGCCGATTGTTTTATTGTTTGTATAGTTTAGTTTTTCTACTTTGACTGGTTGCCTTCCTTTAATTTCATATTTCGGCTGCACTCTTTGTTATATTAATCAAATTGTATAAAATAATAATTACCTATGTAAAAATATTTTGAAAAGATGCAACGCCTGTGGAGTTTCTTCCGGCGGGTTCTTCTCCACAGAAGACAGCCAAATTGTGAACCCGCCCTGACGTCAAAAAATGATTTGTGAAATCTTACTTTGAATAAACACTATTTGACTTTGACTTTGATTTGATGATTTATTTACGAGAGGCCTGTATTTTTACTTAGTGCAGCACTGGTTTGAGATGTTTGTCAACCCTATCTACAAGCTTGCTAATACAAAATGTTTGTGCTCAAGGGTATTACGTCATGCGTACAAACTATGGATAGTATCTAAAGATACATTTATAATCATCAAGATATTTTGGACTGCGCGAAGCAAATACGAGGGTTATTTTAGAGAATTTGTGTTTTAAAGTTAGTTACTTGAAGAAATAAATAATATTTGGGATCACTTTAAAAGTTGTGGCTGATATTTATAATTTTGTTGAAAACTGATTTCTAAAGTCACGTTACAAGCTCGGATTTATAACAACTTCTTCAAACAGAAATAGGGAGTGTTACTTAACCCAGTAGCGGACTAAGTGGGCCAACCGTGTCACAACAGACAGTTATTTATAACTAACTGTCCGCCCGCGGCTACGCCCGCGTTGTATTTTGACTTTTCCGTGCAGTTTCCCGTAAGAATGATATATTGACCGGGGTACCACCATGCAAAACATTCAAATCGGTCCAATAGTTTCGGAGATTAGCTCATACAAACAGACAAACAAAAAATTTCCAATAAATTCTGGGTATTTTCTATATCGCTTCTTACATCCCTCTAAATCGGTTTTTAGCATTTTATTTCTCTGTACAGGTTTTCGACCTCTACAGGCTCCGCCTGCGTGAAGTTTTTCCCGTGAGAATGAGGCATTTTCCCATGGTAAAAGGTAGCCTATGTTACTCAGGGCGAATGTAGCTTTCTAATGGAGAAATATTTTTCGTAATTGGCACAGTAGTTTTTGAGTTTATTAATTACAAATATACACACACTTAAATGAGCATTTCGCTTGATCAGCAAATATTTAGGTATATAAGTTGGCACTTAGTAATATAAAATGGAGTCTCGCAGGTTTGCCAGATGGTCCAAACATGTTAAATTATCTCTGTTTAAGGCATATTTTCAAACTATGTATACCGCAGCCTGTGGAGTAACTATAATAAAAAAGCCTACAATGCACTGCGCGTCCAATATAATAACGCGTTTAGGGGTGTGTTGGGCCTGCCGCGTCGCTGTAGCGCCTCAGGAATTTTTGGGGTGTTGGGGTAGAGTCTTTCACTTTTTGCGGTAGAGTCTTCCACAATAATAATTCCAAAATAATAATAAAAGAAAGCCTCCGGAATGTTTATGGCGTGCAGTACGGATGACTTCCATGCGGTTGTACTTAAACGAGTAGCGTCTCTTCTAACCAGGCTACGCGGTGGTTCAAACTCTCTCCTTAACGTTGTTGCTAGTAGGTTGGATAGTCCAATACATAAACATTGGACATCTTTGCATATGTACCCAAATAAATGTTTCACTTTTTATTAACATAAAAGTAGGTAAGGTACTACTAACTATCAAATGATTTCAATTTCAATCAATTTCAATTTCAATAATAGCTCTTTTGGCTCAATAAAGTATCCACGCTCCACTGTCGACTATTTCTCTGCCTGTTTCATTCACATTGCCTCCAGCAATCTCCCACTCGCTATAGGAATACAAATCTTTCCTCTTTATAATATTAGTATGATTCAGTTAAACGACCAGCATGTCCCTTTCTAATATTTGCTAAGCTAACACATATTTTTAAAGCCCGACCAAACAAATAAGAAACCTCCCCATATTGCGGAATTTCAATGGAACTACTTTTATAAGGTAAATTGTTGCCATAGTCCATGGTCTAAGAAAACAAGGTCTAACCATTAAACCACGTGTCTGACACAAGCGTACGTCATTTCTACGTCATTTTGCTTATTCATCCTTGTCGAATGCGTTTAATAGACAAGGATGAACAGCGCAAAATAACGTAGGCTTGTGTCAGTCACGTGGTCTAACGGTTAGACCTTGTTTTCTTAAACCATGCCATAGTCGTAAAAATATACACGTAGCGCCCCCAGAGCAGGTTTGTTATTTCTTTGGTCAGGCTTTATTTATAAAAACTTTAGCATCTGTAGCCTCCAGCCGACGCCGGGTGGGACCGGCCCGTTATGACACTGTAATCAATTATCCGAAAGCTCACCCTTCGTCGCTTCTAAGTTTGTTTATAGTCTTAAATCATCTTAAGATAAACGCAGCTTAAACAGCTGTTTATATTAAACTAGCTTTCCACCCCATGGCCCCGTTCGTGTTAACAGTTTTTCCCGTATGAATGAGGAATTCTTCTGCGGTAAAAGGTAGCCTATGTCCTTTACCAAGGTCTATTCGTTCATTCTACATTATGTATTGTTATGGTTATCTGTTCTGCTTGTTTTGTTATTTTTTGTATTTTTTACTTGTTCTGTGTGTTGTAAATAAATACGTTCTTATTCTTATTATATTCTATCTATTTATACCAATTTTAATGAGAATAGTTATAGTAATCATGTATTTATAATCATTCGCTATTGATCGTTTTACGGGTCCTTAAGATAGGAAGATAAGATAAAATAAGATTTCGTAGATTATTATATACGAAAATCAAAAATATTTGTAAGATTTTTAACATTCGTTTCACATACCTACCTATACCTACTTGTAACACATGAAAAATAGTGCTTATCGAAATAATTGGAACAAAAAATAATGCAACCTGGCAAAAAGTGACCCACTATGAACAACTAATAAATGACTAAAGAAGAACATTTTGTATTGTACTGTATTGTATGAAAATCGGATTTGGACTCCTCAACAATGCAGCTGGATTAGTTCGAAACCAATTTGTGGCTGGCAATACGAAAACGAAAAGTCCATTGTAAAAACGCAGAGTCATTGGGCTAAAAATTCTTTATATCAATAAACTAGCTTTCCGCCGCGGCTCTGCCCGCGTTAACAATTTTTCCCGTGGGAATGAGGCGTTTTGCCGCGGTAAAAGATAGCCTATGTTACTCAGGGTGAATGTAGCTTTCTAGTGGTGAAAGAATTTTTGAAATCGGTTCAGTAGTTACAAACATACACACACACAAAAATACAAATCTTTCCTCATTATAATAATAGTATGATATGATATGACTCTTCCCGTATGAATTTTCCCGTGGTAAAAAGTATTTAAGATATTGAATGGTGATGTAAGGTACCACCATGCATCATTGTGTTTAAATCGGTCCAGCAGTTCGAAGATTTTCCCGTACAAACCGACAGAAACGAGAAAAAATATAAAATCTGGATTTTATTTTACTTCTTTTTTTACATTCCCTGACTCGGTTATCAGTGTTATCACCAAAAAAAATTCTATGTACGGAAATTTGACCTGTACAGTTTTATTATATACCTAGATAGAAGAAGATATAAGGTAATGAATGATACCTAATGAATATACATCATTTACCGTGTGGGTTTTAAGGTTAACCTACCTCACATGGTGTCAGAATCATTGAGCCGCAATTTTGTCTATATTGTCTAATGTAGGAGTAGGCAGCGATTAAAATATTCCTCAAACTAAGAATTGGACTAATAAAATTAACGCAGTTTGGTATTTACTTGAAATATCTACCAATATGTTCATAAATCATGTTTGGTCATTTGAATAGAACAGAATATACTTAATGTATTGCGCAAATAAGTACGGGGAACACATAAGTGCTTAAACTCAATTACTAATATTGCTCAGAGACTCAACCTTTTGAATGTATGACTGCGCTACACACACACACAATAAAGTGTGTACACATCTTGCATAATAAAATAAAATAAGTAGCTATATGTTATGTTATATTACATTAACTTAGTTTCTTTGTTTTTGTATATTAAGGAAGAGCGATGCCTCCTGACACAGGCCAAGGCTTAAAAGGAGGCTCCTGTCACTATAATTTTAAGAAACTTTTTGAAATAAAGAAGATTTATTATTAGTTATAAGTATATCAAAACAAAATCTAAACATTTTTATTCAAAGTAAGATTTACAAAATCACTTTTCGACGTCAAAGCTAATATAAATATATAAATATCAAGGACCAGACCGTCCATGGTTGGTCATTCAATAATAGTAGCGTTCGTCTGTGGGTAAGAACAGCCAGAAAAACTTAACATTAACGACCCCGTAGCAGTAGCCGCGGGTTCGAATCCCGCCCAGGGCAAACATTCGTGTGATGAACACTTGTGTTTGCCTTGTGACTGGATGTTGTATATTTATATATGTGTGTATATCAGCTGTCTGACACCCATAGTACAGGCTCTGCCTAGTTTGGGGTCAGATGGCCGTGCGTGAGTTGTCCTCACATATATTATATTACTATTTTTTTAACAGAACATAATTATGTTCCCACTTTGGTACTCGAGCCTACCTTGAACCACTCTGGCCCAGTGCGGGTTGGTCAACTTCACACCTTTCTTCGCTGGTAGCCTACTGAATATTGTTGTTGTGGAAGAAAATAAAAGTTTATTGTTATTTATTATTACGAGTATTACTATCCAACAGTTTTAAGAGATTGCCCCTTGCAATAAGCAATCCTGTTGTAGTGACTTCATGAAAATACTGTGTGTAGTAATAAACAGTAATAAACAGTAATAAACCTTTAAACTTTGACCTACTTCCCACTCTGTTGTAATGAACAATTAAAAGAAATAAAAGTTTTGAAATTGGAATCGAAGAGAAAAACTTGTACGTATGCAGCCTCAACTACTTTACTACTGGCATCTTTAAATCTTCAAAATAAATCTTTTTTATGAAAAGAAACACAAAAAATAAAATATCGTCGTGTATCGTGAAATTCAGGGCATGGGCCGATGAATAGCTTGCTAAAATACCTCCATATTGATTTCCGAATATGTGTCGGCCATAAAAGGGCTTCCCTTCCCTTTACAACTTATAGATATTTCCGGCTCAACGTTACATCCGGTTCTTGTGAAATATCGCATTTCGTCGCATTCGTGTTTTGTGACAAGAGTGTGGAATGTAAGAAATAATGGACCTTTGTTGATTTGAATGTATTGTAAATATAAATGTATTGCTTATTTTCTATTTTAAGTAAATTGAAAGTAGCTTAACAATTTCTGAAATAAGTCGTCATTAGTCTGAAGCAACTTTCTCTAGTGAAAATGGAAAATACCTCATTCCTACGGGAAAAAAAGTTAGCGTTAGCGAAGTCTCAGGGCAGAAAGTTTTGATCCAACTTGGTAAAGATAGAATAGAGATTGGGAAAGACCGTAGACTACCTTTTACCCACAGAAAAACAGTTAGCGCGGGCGGCCTCATGTGGCGGAATGTAGGCAATAATACCCCTAGAATATTTAGCTCAATCAAAACACAATCAAACATCTATTGATCTCACGCATGATTGCTTCAACATCGCGACATTGTCGTAACATCATGTTTGTTGGAATTCCCGACTATAATGAATTCTGTGAACATGGCCCCCTTATACGTCGCAAATTGTATTCGATGCGTATATCCCGCGAGAATGGATTCGATATCGTAAAGTGCTCTGTTTGCCCATATTTACGGTAAATAAATTTGTATTACGTAATGCATAGGCGAAAGAAATGCAGGCATTGACGCTTGCGCTTTCTTAATCTTGGCGCTGTCTGAAAAATCAGTGTTATATATAGGTAATGTAATATTGAGCATGCATTTTCTACATAGGTGTAGTTATATACATATTAGATATAATTAATATTGCATTTTCTTAATTTAACGTGTTGAATGATTCATGACTACGAGATTAAAAATTGAAAATTAATTTGAAACTATTCGTAACTATACTAATAATTATAATATAAAGAAGAAAGGTTTGATTGTTTGTATTTTCGTTGCATTGAATAGGCTCCAAAACTACTGAACCGATTTAAAGAAACTCGGTATAAAGATAGAATTAGTTTTAAATAGACACCTTGGGGAGTATACCATTTTACCGCGGGAAAATTCCTCATTTCAAGAAAAAACTGTTAACGCGAGCGGAGCCGCGGAACGGCAGCTAGTAATATTATAAATACGAAAGAAACGCCGTAAATACGAAAGAAACGCCGTCCGTCTGATCAATTTAATGCCTACAAATTGTGTACTTAAATCTTGTCTTAGCAACAAGCATAATATGTTTGGTTTTTTTTTTACATTTCGCGTTTCCCTAAAGACAAAGACCTCTCTCACTTCCTTCCACTTTTCTTAATCCCGAGTTATGCTCTCCCACTCCCCAGGATAAGTAAGAATCTCATTAAAAAAAATAACACATGAAAAAATAACCAGAAGTAATATTTTATTTCATATTTTTTACTTTTTAATAGATACCGACGATTTTAATCGCTTCGATTTAGAAATAGTATTCTGTTTGATTTCAGACTTGTAGAGTGTTTCAAACCTTTCTTTACTGTGTCGTAATGGATATTTCATGCAGTATATTGTGTATGGTGTTTTTGTCTCCGATGTCAGTTTGGGTAGTATTAACAGTTATAGTTATAATATATTATATATTAGTTCCCAATAAACCTTTCCAGCGTGTTTTATTGCTCGTGGAACGTAGGTGCTTGTGTTTTTCGAAGATATCGAATATGGATGGGATAGGCCTTACAAAGAGAGCTTTTTTGGATATTACGCGTTATCTATGTAGGGGCTTTACTGTTTTATAAAAATGTATGGCAATTTTTTCAGGGTCTTGTTGTAGTCCTAATACTTTTCACCTTGAGATAAAAAATCTTTGGGTATTACACAAAAATATTATTCTAGCTAGAACAAGAAAAAAAAGAAAGAATTTTTTATTTGCAAGAATACAAGTATTTAAAGATCTTACAATAGTAGTACATGTAGTAGCATTGTACTCTGCCGAACAAATCGGCGTGCAAATTCTGATGATTTTTTTTCATCAATACTTAATTAATATTTAAACAATTTTTAATAGTTTGTCTACTTTAAGCAGGTAAAACATAGAGCGAACCTTCCTTAAATTCTAAGTATTGTTTTATACTATAAAAACAGTTCCTTAATAGCCAGTCGGTAAGTTTATTACTTTACTTTCTATTTCTTTGAGATGTGTAGGCAGGTGGTTATATATTTTTATTGCCATGTAGGCTACATTCCTGCTAAATAATTGTTCCAGCATCGGTGGCCAAGTGGCTAGTGTCGATGACTTAAATTCGGAAGTTTGCGCGTTCAAGTCTCGGAACGTATCAATGTACCTACTGAGATTTTATTAGTACGTACGTACGTTTATATTACGCTTATTCGACGCTCTTACGGCGAAGGAAAACATCGTGAGGAAACCTCTGCGAAGTCATTCAAAGGTTGTGTTGTGGTTCTGTTAAAAAAGTAAAAACTGTTGTGTATGAAGTTGACCAATCCGCACTGGGCCAGTGTGGACGACTTAGGCCTAGTCACCCTGATTTCCCGTACACTCGGGCCCCTCGGTGTGTGTGGACATATGACTAGATGAGATGGTCTAACGGCGATATTGATTAAACAATTTCAGGTAAAAACCGTACAAAAAGTAACTTTAAAGCCGTGCAATGTTTACACACATTTATTGCTATAACTGGGTCAGCTTCGAACCTATAGCCCCATAACTCCCATAAACCCGGCTTAATCACCCCCAGTAATGTAATAACACTATAAAACGCAAGACCCTAATGAAAACATAATTTATAAAGATTAATGTTGTGGGCCAGAATGGGATCATCGATTCTAAGAGAACAATGTTTGTGACATCGAGGTCTTTTTACAGATCTAGAGTTTCTGGAAGATCAAATGAGGAATTTCTAACTTCCCAAAAACTAGGGTCTTAACTTAATGCTTGCTTTACCTGTATAGGTTTTTGAGGGTAACCTACCTCACAAACTGTGTTGTCAGAACGATTTTATCTCCTCAGAAGACAGCCAAGATTTTGAACTCTCTAGAAAAGGTAATGTAAATTCAACATAACTAAATGATGTAAACTACCAAAAATTAAAAAATAAATTCTTTGAACTCTTTGATTGAGCCGCTTATGGCACAAGACATGGCTCGCAGCCGGCTTTACATGCCTTTTGAAGCACGGAATAATCTTTCTTTTTTGACAACAGGTGATCTAAACCTAACCAAATTTGGCAAAGTCTCACAAAATGACATTTGCGACGAGAACCCAACGTAAGCAAGACCTGGAACCTACATGATGTGGGGGAAGCGTTTTTACAACTCGGCCAATGAGGCGGTAATTAAACCGATTACAACATTTTATAACAATGACGACTTCCGTCATGTCTGTGTACATTATAACAGGGACTTGAAACCCGGTTAAATTTTAAGCGATTAAAATAAAAAGCGGCCAAGTGCGAGTCGTAATCGCCCATGAAGGGTTCCGTAGCAGCCAGTAACATAATATAAAAGTTTTTGTAGTTCGTTGTGACTTTGATCGATGTTTTAATAAGTAATAGTGAAAGGTAAATTGCGGTTTACGATTTATGACGTATTAAAAAAAACTACTTACTAGATCTTGTTCAAACCAATTTTCGTTGGAAATTGTAATGCACATCATATATTTTTTTTAGTTTTATCATTCTCTTATTTTAGAAGTTAGAGGGGGGGGACACACATTTTTCCACTTTGGAAGCGTCTCTCGCGCAAACTATTAAGTTTAGAAAAAAATGTTATTAGGAACCTAAATATCATTTTTGAAGACTTATCCATAGATATCCCACACGTATGGGTTTAATGAATTTTTTTTTCTGAGTTTCAGTTCTATGTGTGGGAACCCTCTTTGCTTTCTTTTCCATTTTTGTAAGAAAATCTTAATGCGGTTCACAGAATACATCAACTTACCAAGTTTCAACAGTATGGGTATTATAGTTTCGGAATAAAGCGGCTGTGACATACGGACGGACCGACAGACAGACAGACAGACATGACAAATCTATAAGGGTTCCGTTTTTTGCCATTTGGCTACGGAACCCTAAAAATCCATTTCATTAGGCTTGTGCATACTGGCTAGTAAGGGTTATTGCTAACGTTTCATACGCGTGTGTTAAAGACAAAGTTATATGTAATGGAGGCGACGCCAGTCGTCTAAAACTTAACAATCAAATTTCACTAAACGCTGCTGGTAGTAACCGGTTCCTGCCTTAGCATCATAGAGAATTAGAGAATCCAATGAATAAATAAACTGTAGAATCATTCTTCAACTATACCTTCCAGTAACTTTACATCCAGTATATTTTTCCTCAATAGAATGAGGGTGGGAGAACATAAGAGGTAAATATAGGCAGCGGTGCCAGGGCCTGAAGGCTCCGGTTTAAAAATCAATCACTTAAGTAGCTGGTACTGGGTACTGATTGAACCGAGCAACAAAGCGCCCCGCTCATTTACCCCATCTAAATGGAGCAATTAATCATTTTACTTTTTTTTTATCAGCCAATGTTTTTAAAGAAAGAGGGATTTTGGGAGTTCAGAAAAAAGTTGTGAATAGATGGCATTAGTCTCTTAACGAAAACAAAAACAGAATTTATAACAAAAATGTTCAATAGGTATTATATCTCAAAAATGTCCTCCCTCAAAGATAGTGTCAAAACACAAGGGTTATTTCCCAGCCCGACTAAACATGATCAAATATGCTATAGCGGCATCCAATTTTTTATTAATTTCAATTTTTATTCAGTAAATAAGTAATACTCAGTGACGGCTCTAATGGACTGTAATAGGTCTCTTAAGGCCTATTCATCCTGACTACAAGGTAGGGTCGAGCTTCTCGGTAAAGACAACATAAGCTGTTAACGACAAATTTCTTAAAATAATTAAGTTCATGCTTTAATTTCATCAGTTAACCATATTGTAATAAAAAAATCACTTTTTTCCACAATTTCTACAACACGTATAGTTTGACCACTTTACACACACATAGGAAATGCTTTGTGTATGTAAATCAGTTTGAGAATTACCTTCCTGAATGTAGCCTGACCATTTGCATGAGAAACGACCAGTCGTGTGTGCATCCGCAGGGATTGAAATACCGGTTTTTTTTCTTTACCGTTTAAAAGATATTAACTAAAATATATTGCATCTAATAACGTGGACGAGGGCGCTTGTACTATCAAGAGATTTACGAAAACTTTCAATTTGAATGACTTCGGCGTTCGTTCCCAAAATCATTTTTACACATTCTCGATCTTCCGTGGGTAAAAATTTTAGTTTTGTCATTAAGAGTTATGATTTCAATTCCTACTACCGATTTGTTTTTTATTCTTTTTTTATAGAGTCAAGAGCAAGCTAGACGAAACACTTAGGACTAAGCACCGTTATCATGTCTATTGTATAAGGAACAGAATCGCGGTGCGCGTGTTCAGGTTACGTGATCCTTGATTTATACAATATAATTTATTGTTATTTAGTAAAAACCACAGTTTATTTTTCTTAAACCGAATATATCTAAAACCAGCGTGAACCATAATGGACTGTTTTTCTTCAACTTACTTGGTTAAGTCGGCACCTCGAAAAACTTAAAATCGCTCTAGAGGAGTGGTTTACCTGCGCGGTAAAGTAAACGGACTAATGACAATGCAGGAAAGTAATAGCGCTAAGCAATGCCATACATGCGGAACAGGGAAAGGTATGCTTTCTGCGCACTAGAACTAAACAGCGTAAGTGACAAGATAGTTTTTGTCTATGGAAAAAGACAAAAAGAACTGCAAAGAATCTGTAATAGATTTTAATAAAGTTAAATACCATACTTGTGACCAAGTTTCAGCGTCTAATACGTTGCTGTTTACCTATAAGGAATTAAAAAAATATATACGTAGAAGTTGTTACTTTGGGTTGATTTTTTATCGATAATGTTTTCAGAAAACGTATTTATATTTAGATTATACGATCAAGTAATGTATATCTGAAAATCATTAGAGATTTATACGATGACGATCATCGAATAAAATATCACAAAAAATTTTAAGGTGCAGCCTTACAGCAGTTAATTTTTTCAAAAACCGGTTATTTCTAAAACCGGTTTAAAGTTGTACCTTTATGTGAGTTTAATGGCGTAACTATTTAAATGTCTTACTATGTATATTCAATTTAGTAACACGAGCTCAAGACTATGATTAAAAGTTCTTTCCTCTGAGTGCGGACGTGGAAGTCATATAAAGTATCTGTAAATTATGAGTGTTTTTAAGAACTCTTTAAAGTTATATCTCTTTTTAAATTTAGTACCAGAGTTAACGGTTTTTGTGTAATGAAAGGTTTGGTAGAGTTTAAGATCTAGTACTCTAAAAGGGGCCACGCGCAGGTTGTTATAAATTTTTAGCTCCGTAAAAAATAATCTGTAAGTTCAGTATTTATTTTCTTTTTTACAATTTCGGTCAATAACTTTTAGCTGTTATCCCAAAGTAACTTTTTTGGATACATAGACTGAATAATTTAATTACTATTTTGTGTGGGAGTGTCCAATGTCTAGCCGCTACTTACACTCTGTATTTATTTTATAGTAATAATGATTAAATAAATAGTAATTTATAATTTAGAGACATCAATATTTTTTATGTAACTGAAGTGACAGTTGACTATCTGTTGAGATCTCTACCAACTGTGATGCTAGTCTATACTTCGAATTTGAAATTATGTATGTTCGTTGATATTCTATTCAGTAAGCTCTAAAGAAATAAACAACCCCCGCCACAAAATCGTTACTTGATCCTTGAACAACTAGAAAAGAGCTGATAATCTTCAAATGGCTGAAGATATTTTCTTGGATCATAGCTAAGAACACTCTCGATTATGACACCTTGCAAACAAGATCGAAATCGGCGCATCCGTTTAGGGGCTACGATGCCACAGACAGACAAACATGTCAAACATAATACCCCTCTTTTTTGTCGGGGGTTAAGCTTATGGCTCTTTGAGTAATACCTATAACCTTGATTAAATATGAAAGTTTGAATTTTGAAAGAGGGTAGGCAAAAACATTGATTTAGTAATTTTTCGAAAACGTGCGCGCCCAACAAGCTTATCTACCCCCCACAATTAAAAGTTATTATGACAGAGTTAATGGCCTCATATTATTTTTACTGTGGTCAGATTAAACATTCTTTATTAAACGCATAAATTTAAATACGACCGTTACCAGGAGAGTAGAGAAACGAGGGTGAAGGGAGCAAGTTGAGTGAAGGAATGAGCGAAACGTGTCTTAATCAAAATTCATTTTTATTTGTAAACTTTGATACCAAAATACGAGTAAGTCAAAAGCAGAAGAGAATACGTGTAAGCAAATAGATATAAGTAATAAAATATATGTCTAAGGTTAACAAAATCTAAACATTTTGATATAATAATATGTATAATATTATTATTTATTTACCAATTACTGGGGATTCTCAAAGGTAACATTTCGTACTTCCGAATTTTTTTTAACCGAAACTTAATTGACCGAAAACGGTTCATAGAATATTTAGTTCCAATATGTTTCTTTTGACATAACTTCATTTTACCTTAAATATATTAAACAGGAGTATCATTTTCCAGAAAAACTACAACCATATTATCGAAATATAATTTTTGGTTTTACCAACTGTTTCACTTCATATATTATAATTATCCTGGAGGTTTATTAAACAGAATTTACTTTTCCCAAACATGACAGGGCGGGTGCGAGCGAAGCAGGCATGGGAGTTCAGGGCACCCCGACTAGACTACTGTTGGTTAGGTTCGAAGGGTATGGCGGAAGCAAGATGGGCGAGCAGAGCGAGCCCATCTCGCTTCCGACATACCCTTCGGGTTAGGTTGACATGTATGCATGCCTGCTTGTGCTTGCTAGCATGCATGCTTGCTTACTTGCATGCTTTCTTGCATGCTTGCTTGCTTGCTTTTTGCATGCTTGCTTGCATGGTTGCTTGCATGTTTACTTGTCGAATTGCATGATTTTGTGGTATACTGATTATTCAGGATAACATTTATATGGAATTCAACTCATCTGGTTTTCAAATCTGTGGTTTTTCATTGTTGTGGTCTATCAATACCAAGGTAAACAAAGTAAAAAGAGAAACGAAACTCTGGGAAATGAAAATCAGGTAAAAATCATTTCGGTAAAATGATAATATGGAAAGTAAAAAAAATGCGATCCGTTTTCGGTAAAAACATATTCGGTATTAAAATTTTCGGATTTAAGATAGGTAACCATTCTAAAATGACGTAAGTAGAGTGATAAGGACTTAAGTATTATAAATATGCAATGGCATTTTAATAGTGTTCAATTTAAATAATAATTATACTTAATAGATTGGGTTGCTAATCGTGTGGGTTTTGAAGATGTGAAGTGATTTCACAGTCCCTGGTTTAGATTAATCGAGAAGAGTCTCCTCAAAGAGTAATATTGGTTTGAACCCTCCGTTAAGTGAGGCGAAAGTTTTATCACTCGGCCACGGAAATTGCTACCCGCTAATGGGGTGAGCAGATAATGTAAGTTTATGATTATATTGGCATATCTCTCTTTACACTTATCTGTGATGCAGTGCCTCAACTCCATTCCCGTGCAAAAAATAACGTTAATGAAAGAGAAATAAAGTTTTTAATAAAGCAACATTTAAAGTTGAAATTAAAACATTAAATAAGGCCCGCGGTTGTAATTAAATTAAAAATTGCATTATCTTATTAAAAGTATGAAATTCGAAAGGTCTTTATTCGAAGTAAGATTTTATAAACTTTTTCCGACATCATATTGTTTACGAACTTGCTAGAACGTTCGAGAGATCGCTACTCAAATTCGATATAAGTATAATAATATCTGTACAACTATAGAGGATGGGGAATTCTAATTGTGGATCGCGATGCAAACGAAGATGGACTTTATGACAACGCTGTAAGGCACAAAATCACCTAAGCAAGCCACTTGTTTACTCGAATTTGGTGACATCGCGCGCCCATTGTTTAATGACAATTAGTGTTGTCTGAGTACAAAGGAAATGTTCTAGAAATTGCCCGATTACATGATTACAATGGGATCGCTCCAGAAATCAAGCATCGCGTAAACAACCAATTGTTTCGAGGGGGTATATAAACGCCCGAGACGACGGCCAACACCAGTTCATTTCTGAGCTACCGAAGAAGCGATCTCAACAATAATCATATCAGTTACGATTGGATAAAAATTCTAAGACTTGGTAGGTACAGTGAAGAGCACACTAAGTTGAACTTATTGGAATTTTCAGCGTTCTTTTCATTGCAAAAGAAACAGCATTTCGACAATATGATTGTAATTTATCTGGATGTCAAAAGAAACATATTGGAGCAAAATTTTCTATGAAGCGTTTTTGGTCAATTAAGTTTCGGTAAAAAAAAATTCGGAAGTACGAAATGTTACTATTAGTCCGGCAAATACTGACTCAGTTTTTAAGATTATCTTTGGAAGGTCAGGAGTCAAAAGTGACGAGATAGCGATGATCTATAAATGAGCTGGCACTGCGTTCGTACATCAAACTTGAACCAAATCGGAGAAGCAAGAAGCAAAGGTACGTACTGTAATTTCTTTATTTTATTTACACGACGATATTAGATTTCATTTACATAACAAACAAAGATTGAATATAGAAACAAATATAATTAAAAAATAATAATCATTTCAATTATTTGACATGTTGTTTATATTGTTGAGTGTATAATAAAGATCTTTTCATTATTTTATACGTTTCGTTGTTGTTAAATAAAATCAAACACTATTGATATAGAAAATAATAATATATTATGATGAACTAGCTGTCCCTCCCCGGCAACGTTTTGTTGGGTTTTCGCCGTAGTAGGAATGTGATAAATAAATATTTTCTGCTAGCTGTGGTGAAAACAGAAGTAAAAAATAAACTCATCATAGTCTAAGAAAATAAGGCTTCTATTCCGACCAAGTGACTTGACACAAGCCTACATCATCATGCTGTCCATCCTTGTCGAATGCGTGTTAATTGTTATTTCCTTCTCGCTTTGTTATTGTGACGTAGGCTTGTGTCACTCTGGAAATAGAAGACCTTGTTTTTTAGACCATGGTACCTATAGTGTGTGCGTGTGTGTGTATAATATGTGTCTGTGTGTAATATAAAACTAAGTAGCATAATAATATTATACAAGTAGCAATACCTAGACCATTTGGTTATTTCACTAAACGTTCAGTAATGTTTTGGACATTTTTATTAATTTCATTCCTGACGTGTAAAGAGAAGATACAAAGTTTTGATAAATTAAAAGCTCTGTTTGTAATTTAAATAGCAATCTAGTGCTAGGATGGTGGCTGAAGTAATTTTTATGATCACATGAAACTTTGTACCTAAAAAACTTTTTTTAAGTAATAAATAATGTTTATTATACCTACATCTACCATCATCCCATATTTTTCATATTCAATCAAAATTCTCCGTATTTTATTTGCCTTTAAAGATAAAAAAATGGCAAAGGTCTCAGATAAACTGGATATATCATGTGATGGTGACTTCATTTGTTTTTAAGGCAGATTATAAAAAACCGGTCAAGTGCCAGTTGAACTTGACCCAAAAATGGACTTGTATCATTAAACAATTAATTTTAACATGAAGGTCACTCTCGGGGGTGTTCACGGGGGGTTAGTCATATGCAGTCGAAGTAGGTAACACAGGGCTTGGTACAAGTGCTGCTTGGCAGGACTGGTTTGCTTTAGTCGATTGCCAGTTTTGTTAGATTGATTGATTAAATTATAGTTTATTTTTTCTATTTTTACTGGTTGCCTTCTTCTAATTGTATACTTCGTTTGCACTCTTTGCAATATTAATAGTATTGTAAAAAAGACTAGTATCATAATAATATTGTAATAATTTTTAAAGATGCGATCCTGTGGAGTTGAGAGGGCGTCCCACGGCTATGCCACATGGAGGGAAAGTACCTTAAATATTGTATATAGAACGTTTTACTGAAAGAAGACTTTATTTTATTTCAAAAACTATTAAAACTGCATTCATACATTTTAAACAATACATAGTCTTCCTTTTATTTCTCACACTATGTTATTTAGCAAAAAATAATTCTTATGATGAAGCCTTTCGATTGGTATTATAAAACTATAGGGTGACTTTTTTTCTCGTATAGCGGGTTCGATTTCCGGTTCAACTATGTAATTATTAAAAAATATATGAATGCAGTTTTAATAGTTTTTTAGAAATAAAATAAAGTCTTCTTTCAGTAAAATGTTCTATCTACAATATTTAAGGTACTTTCCCTCCATGTGGCATAGCCGTGGGACGCCCTGTACATATTTACATGTTTACTACAAAATGTGTGCTATAATAATCCTTTGCCAACCACAGAAAAACAAATCATGTGGAAGCTGTTTCTCCTGGGAGCCTTTGTGACTGCCTTTCTGACAGTATCCACATCAGCCGCCGTCACAGCATGGTCATCATCTGGTGGTGAATCGGCTTCCGTAGCTGCATCTTCCACAGAGACTGCATCCACTAGTAAGGACAAGATTATACACCCAGAGACAAAATAGTTCTCCATTTTCTATTTTCTTTTCTTTTTTTTTATATATTTTTTAAATTTTCTTTTTTGATGTTCTTTATTTTAAAATTGACCTAAGCTTGTTCGCAAAATCAAATTATCAAGCTTCACCGGATTTGAAATTCTATAGTTTTGTCTACACCGAGTGTCACCGAAGTTCTTAGATTTATATGATATTTATTTTCATTTTTGATTGATGGCATTGTGTTAAAAGCCGCACCTGAAGCAAACAACGCGGGTAGCTGCTAAATGCTGACAATGTTTAGATATTTGGGGAAGTCCTTTATTCAGAAGGGAACGTCTTTCAGCTAAATAGGAGTGAATAATTATTATGATGATCATGATAATAATTCAAAGACACAAAATGCAATTTTAGAGTCCTACGTTACAGAAATATTATTTTTTCCAAAAATAAAGGTCATGGGCAAACAATACACCAATAATGAATGACACTCACTTTAATATAATATGCTATTGAACTACTAACTGTATATTTTTTTATGCTTTTAGGCCGCATAGCTTGTGGACATTATGAACGATGGGAAACTTGTGCTAACGGAATGTGCCACAGTGGAAGAACTTGCGATGAGTACGCGGACATGCGTGGAAGAACTATCTGTCCGTCTGTTTCTAAATGCATACCAGGTTGTGTGTGTATTGGTTACCATAAAAGAAACAGCCAAGGACTATGTGTTTCCCCCGAAGAATGCCCCCGACGTAGGTTTTGTCCGATTATTTCAAACAGTACATAACAGTTTTAGTTAGGTTTCAGTTTTAGTCCATTTGGTACATCTGGGAGTCTTTGAATGAGAATAAGGTGAGATTTTTCGAAAATCCAAATCTGGAATGTGTGTGCGTGGGACGGTGTAGTCTATTGCTAACTAGGTGTCTTGTTCTGCCTACCCTGCCACCTGCTTGTAATTAATTGTAACGTAACTGCATAATCCAAACGACTAAGTTCTGAGACACAGGATGTGATTTGTCATCGACAACGACAACAATAAAATTATTTCAATTTGAATTTGAATTTGACACTCTAATAACAAGAAATTATAGTTTACAAACCATATTGAGCATTTAAACATGCCACTGACGACATACCTCTTACCTTCCTTCTAATGGATGAGATTAGTGTTGCATTTATTTTATTATTCAAAATTACTAAAGAAACAACGTTATCATAATCTTGGTTTAAGGACCGAACTCCGACAGACACTACTCCGACAAGACACTACTCCGACAAGTTCGGTAGGTTAGGTTAGGTTAGGTTTTATATATTTTGTCGGAGTAGTGTCTTGTCGGAGTAGTGTCTGTCGGAGTTCGGTTTTAGTTTCCATAATCTGGTTTAAGGACCGAACTCCGACAGACACTACTCCGACAAGACACTACTCCGACAAGTTCGGTAGGTTAGGTTAGGTTAGGTTTTATATATTTTGTCGGAGTAGTGTCTTGTCGGAGTAGTGTCTGTCGGAGTTCGGTTTTAGTTTCCATAATCTTATATGATGTTGTCAAGATCAACCACCTTAATCAACTCTAGCTTTAAAGCAAAAAGCAGTAAAAAAGCACAGAATTCAGCGCAATCTCGAACTCCTGTGAATAAATAATGACCTAACCTAACCTAACAACTTTTTATTTTAGAGCCGACATGTGGACCCATTGAACATTGGGATTTTTGTGCCAATGGAGGGTGCTCTAAAGGAAGAACCTGCGAACAGTATGCCGCGACGGGAGGAAACGTTCTTTGTTCTTTAGTTTCAAAATGCGAAGGAGATTGTATTTGTAACGAAGACGACGGTTATGTAAGAAACAGCCAAAACAAATGTATTCCTGTGAACCAATGCCCCCGCAGTAAGTTGTACCTTTAAAATATACTTTTCTTACGAACATTCTGGATAAGTAGGTGGGTGTGAGTTAACCTACCTTACAAACCTTCGTGTCAGAATTGTTGAGCCACCTCTGGCTTCAAACATAGCATCTATAATAAATTATATCCGTAGATAGACAGTAGCCAGAACTAACGACTTTCCTTGCCTTCCGAAGCACAGAATCATCTTTCTTCTCGGACAATCTGGTTATTCAGCCTGCTGTCCTAACCAAACTAGGAAAAGTCTCACAAACATGAACCCAGCGATATTTGTACAACGAGTGCCTCACCATGATTTAAACCCGGAACCTCAGCGACGACATGAGGAAAGTTTTACTAGTCGTCCACGGAGGCTGCTATTCTAAGATACTCATACTACTACAAAAATTGGTCAATAATGATTTACTTTGGTACTGGTTAGAAATATGAGTTTGAGTTTGAAAATCCAATTGCCCAGTAGTCCAGTTTGCCAGGTGTCTGGGTAGTCTAGGTGAAAATTAAATCTCCCCACATAGGTATTTTTTAAACTAATTTTGTTAAGAGTTTATATGAATGAATACAAGTATGCATTTATAAGACCCTTCAAACATGATTTAAGCAGACACCCTTGTTCATTTATTACATATCCTATTCCACTGCTAAAGTAATCTTCTTTTGTTCTTTACAGATTAATTTCGTCTTTCCTCATCCTGTCTTTGAAGCGTCTTCTAGCAGCATCATGTTAATGAAACAACTTAAGTTTTTTTTTAATTTGACCCATGCTTGTGGAACGACCAATCAAGCTTCACCCGAATTGAGCTTAACCGGAATTGAGCTTAAAGTCTACAATTTGTATCGAAGCAATTAAAATATAAATATGTAGTTAAATAACATAATCATAGTTTATTTATTTAGATCAAATAAAAATAAAGTCAACTATATTTTCTTATTTTTTTCTCACATATAGGCATAAAGTCTGTTCGTTCTATAATAAATAATAATTATAAAAATATCTTTACTTTCAAAAAATTAAACGGTGTTCCTTAACAAACTGCTCACCGAAAAAAAGCTCTTAAGACTCTAGCCGACCTCTTCGTCATAAATAATCGAGTTTATTGAATTATCAAGTAACTAGAGTCAGTTTGATGCCAAAATTGTTTATCACAAGACTTTAGTCGTGACGATTCCTGTCCTGTCTTTATTTACATTAGGTAAAGGACTCCGTCAAATGAAAAGACAGTTTTCTTCCCATTCTTTTTAGGTTTGGTTAGGACATTGCATAGGTACCGAATTGATAGGCTTAAGTCGTGTGGGTTTCGAAGTTGATCTACCTCACCGACCCCGGTGTCTGAATAATTAAGCCGCCTAAGGCTTCTGACAAGCTCGTAGATAAGCCAGGACCAAGAGCTTTACGTACCTACCTTTTGAAGCACGGAATGATCTCTCTTATCAGACAATGAGGTGATTCAGCCATGAATGTTTTACCTAAGCGGAAGAAAGTCTCTCAAAGTGGTTATTTTTTGGAAAAAATATCCTTTCGGGATTCGACCTCTTTGGAAATACCAGTGTGTCACAGTGAACATGCCTGGAAGAGCTGGCCTTCAAACGCCCTAAAAAAATTATAAAATTGTTTATGAAATTTTACATGTTTGTCAAATTATACAATACAATACAATGCAATGCAATACAATACAATATACTTTATTGCACACAAAACAGTACAGTGAAAATTTTTAGAAAGTGTACATTATTGTGTGTAAATTATTTGATAGTGTGCATCTGCATTTGACGCGTTTGTCAAACAATCTACATGTATGGCACCTTAGAGCAACGCCGGCCTTCCGGCAGGCCCGCGTTGCTCTAAGTATGGCACGTTTGATGAAAATCTGGAGTGATGTCGTGTTTGACAAACAAGTTTACGGCGGGGCGGCGCGGTGTCTGCCGACGACCACGTCACGCAAGGAGAATCCGAATCTATTGGAAAGTTAACAGATTTGTTTAACCTTTGGTTTGATCTTTTTAAATATTGTTTGATGAAAACGTAAAGTTTGACAAACAATTTGATCGTTAACAGTGTGCTTTAGTCTTATAGTAGGCTTTTAAGATCACTTATAGCACTTTGAAGATCGAATAAAAACTTCAACGTTCATAAATAAAAGTTCAAACCACATTATTAGCAACGCCAAGACGAGTGCTTACAACGCCCTCTACATTTACCCCCCGAATGGTCACGTGCACCGTCAGTCTGTCTGCACGCAAACTAATTTGTGCACCCACTTCGTTCTAATAAGCAAATCCTATCAGTGGATTGCTTAATTCGACTAAAAGAACGAAATAATCAAATTGAATGAATAGGTATTTCAGTAAATATACAAAGCTATTTTGTAGGCGGCTTTTCTTAAGAATTCTCAGCTATCATTAAATTACATATTATCCCAGTTTTTTTTTTCAACATGGTGAAAAATGGCGCGAAATTTCTGGTTTAGAAATTAGACCAAGCGAATTTTTATATGGGCTTCCTACTAATGTGATGCCATTAATGGTCTTAAAAACCTACGTATATTGAATTAAATGACTTACAAGATTGCAATGTTGTCATAATAATATCACTGCTTGTCTATCTAAAGTCTAAGGCATCTACTTTGGTCAGAATGTGTTGCCACAGTTCCTACATTTAGCTGATGTTTTAAGGGATCGCAGTCGTTCGTTTTTACATAGTGATAGCTACTATTAGTTTTTTAGGTCTCGTGTGTCTTTATATGTACCTTGTACAACATGGGGAAAGATTCAATTTCAAACTGGGATACACGAGGGTAAAAAACAACGCAATGAAAAAAGTACTTACATGATAAACAACACGGAATCGTGTTACAAAAAAAGTAAAACATGACATTTTCCATACAAGTACTTCGACAAGCGTATACGTTTTTTGTGATAATTTGAACTCTATTTAGAATTTAATGACCTACTTCATTACGGAACACCTCAAAATGTCACCCCGCAATCCAAAACTCACGAAACAACGACTTATCGTTTAAAACTCAGCGTAATTTACATTTTCATTTCTTGCACTTCAATTTTATTTGATGGAAACGAAAGTTTTGTTGTTGAGATATTTGTAGGTAGTTAATTGAACGTAGCCAGCCCGCCCCTCAGTTCATTATGATATTCGTATCAGATTGTAGCACGCGCTTTTTGAATCAATTTCGTACCAAATTCATTGCCTATTTTTTAAAAGATCATTTTTTGACGTGACAACGTCTTATAATTCGATGGAGCCGGCTGCACGCACGAAAAAACATGACGCAATGCGGCGTTAACGTGCAGCTGAGGCGTTCCATTTAAGCGCGGAACGAGCGACAAAGAGGCACAAACGTCGTCACGTTCAACTATCGTCAGTAAACCGACTTTACAGACAACCGCTTTTATTCTTTAACTGATGAACACGAAACTGATTTGTGCACTCGATTTGAAAATTAGATAGGTGAAAGTAGGTGAAGATTTTGCACTTCTTGGTATGGAGACGGCTGCTACGCTGAACACTTGAACTGTACCCCTGGGGGCAAAACGAGTAATTCTTGCATGATCCGAGTGCTGAGTGCGAGTTTGTAACTAAAATAAACGATGTCGAGAGCGTAAACGCGATTTTGTATGGAATTAAAAACTACGCCATCTATTGACAGTTAGCTGAAATAAAATTTGTCCATACTAAATGCACGTTTACGTTGTCGATATCGAGCGCGTTGCGTGAGTAAAAACTCGCACTTGGCACTCAGTAGTACTCCGGTTGTGGTTAGGTGGAGCAAAAATGTAAAATAATTTATATTTTATTTTTTAACTGGACAGCACGGTGCGCTATAGGTACTATTTACTTTTCTTATTTATTTTGAATTATTTATTTATTCATCATAACAATTTAGGTACTTACGCGTTTAAATAGCACATGCAAAATTCGGCTATTACGAGTATCATAAAATCAGTCTTATTTTGCGTTTCTAATACCAGCAAATGATGATGTCAAATCATACTATGCGTGCCAAATAAGAATAGGATCGCGTTTGCAGCTAACGTCACGAGACAAATGTCACCAAATGTCTTTGTACAGTCTGCAAGAAAATGTAATAATTTTCATATATAATAATTAATTTCAATAAATTAAATCTTATAGATATCGCAACAATAAGCAAAATAGTAATATTATTACTACACCGACATACGCGTCCGTGTTGCTAGATTATGTGAATTTTCGTGATTTTTATGCATACCTGGAATTTTCAGTGGGGCCAACTCTCTTCGAGGTAACCTAAATCACAAAAATCCACATAATCTGGCAACACAGACGCGTCTATCGGTGCGACCAGTATTATTATTACTATTTTGCTGTTTGTTGTGCTTGTGTTATCTCTTATCATTTAATTCAAATTAATTATTATATATTCATATCATTAGATTTTTTTGTAGACCGTACTTTTCTGTCGTATTTTGACATCTGTCTCGTGACGTTAGCTGCAAACGCGATCCTATTCTTATTTGGCACGCATAGTACTATCATACTATTTTGTTTAAATTTACTACTGGTGTGCAATAAAGTATATTCTATTCTATTCTATTATTATAAAGAGGAAAGATTTGTATTTTTTTGTGTGATGTTTGTCATGAATAAACTCAAAAGCTACTGAACTGATTTCAAAATATCTTTTAGCAAGCTACATTCACCCTGAGTAACATAGGCTATCTTTCACCGCAGGAAAATGCCTTATTCGGGAAAAACTGTTAAAGTTGCCGATTCTCTTTATATACCTGCATATAAATCATGGACAAAGGTCTCTCCCGAAAATCTCCACAACTATCGGCCCCTATTCACGAAATTGCATCAATTTGAACTTAATCAGTCCAGTTGTTTCGGCTGATTATTAAGAACTTTGTAGATACGCAACCCTCTCCACGTGAATTCATGTCTCACTTGACAGGTTTTTTTAACAAAACCCTTTGTTAGGTAAAACTTTGTCAGTACTTTGAAACGGCTCGTGATGCAAAAAACGTGAAAACACCTAATAAAAATTATAATAAATTTTTAAGTACAAGGTGCGCAAGATAAAGATAAACAGGAAAAACTACTAAATTATACTGAAAAAATAAAAACTAAATGAGACATCGATAGTAAAGGAAGTAAATAAATAAGGAAGTAAAAACATCTCAAATTAAAATGTGTATCACCAAGATAAGGTTATTATTATGTTCAATAAAATAGCAGATAGTATCTAAAAAGTCATAGAATATACCTCAATGCATAGTAATATTACGAAGTTAAATGTATGCACCCAGAAATCCTACAAATCCAGCTCAATTCGGAACATAGCTGTAAGAAAGAAGAAACCGCAGAAATGTAGGCAGGAATGACAAGGATCAGGTTTCAGTACTGGGTGGAGCATTACCTTTTTTTGCAGTAAGTACACATTTAATTTTTAATCATCCATCCATAGTTTGGCCATCTGACTCCAAACTAGGCAGAGCCTATGGGTGTCAGGCAGCTGATGTACATATTTATATAAATATACAACATCCAAACACTACTGCTCATCACACAAAATGTTTGCCCTGGGTGGGATTCGAACCAGCGACCCTGTGCTTTGAAGGCAGACGTACTACCAGCTGGGTTACGGGGCCGTCTTAATATTAATATATGTTCGAATATTAAATCTGTGATGTAACTTAAGCTTCAAGGACACTACACGTGCACAATCAAAAACAATATAAAATTAACATTCGCAAACATATTTTCAATAATTTTTGGTTATCACCAATGGAATGGCGCTGCTGTATTTAAACAGGTGCACGATGTATTTACCTTGCGTGGGTATAAAAGAAATCGTATCCGTTAATATAAAATCAGACGACCGTGCCATGTTGAAGGTCCTTTTTTTGGTTGCCTTTTTGGCAAATGCAGTTTTGCATGTATCATCAACGGCCGTAGCCACAGCCAGTTCTTCAGGCAATGGTGATGCCACTGCTACAGCCACTTCGGGTGCAACGACGGTTACAGCAAATTCAAGTAAGATATTTTTAATACTATACAATTCAACATTAATTTAAATCTTTTTCATACATCCATGAGAATAAATAAATTATGTAAATAGATAATATAGCTTATCCTACTAATTATTATTAACAGGAAAGTTTGTGGGATAGATGGATATACGTAGAATAACACAAAGACTAGGACTAGACCTTTTACATAAAACGTAATCGCGGGTGGAGCCACGGGCGAAAATCTAGTTTAAAATAAATAAGGAAGCAAAATATGTTTATGATTATTAAGCAGGCTACAAATTATGTTAGAAACTTGGACTTTAAACAACAATAATAGAAAACTGGATATCTTTTGTTTCTTCCAGGCCAATGTGGCGGTAGACCGAACGAGCATTATGAAACTTGTCCAGACTCTTGCGCACCACAGAACTGTTCCCAATTAGGCTTCCCCATTGGTTGCCCGGGAGCGACACCAGATGGAAGCTGTGCCACTAAACCTGCTTGTGTTTGCAATCAAGATTACGCGAGAAATGATAGAGGAATCTGTGTACCTAAAAACCAATGCCGTAAGTTTCAACAGAGAACAGATTTGTAAACATATTTGACATTTTAAATCGGAACGAAAATTAAATGAACGAGTGAATGAACATTTTTGATTTTCGCTTCGATTTAAAGCAATGTTGCTTGCGAGGCCGCTTGCCGCTTTAACAGGTAATTTATACCTGTTAAAGAACGTCAAAAAAACTAGTAGCGACTAATTTAATCGAACTTACTTAGGTATGTTTTATTTCGGTAGGATGATTTCATAAAGGGCTTTGGTTGTACTCGGATTGCGAAGATATGGGTTCAAACGTAAAAAAATAACAGTCAAGAGATTGCTAGAAAACATACTTTGATTTTTTTCACAGCTTCATGTGGTGGAGATCCGAATGCCCAAAGTGGTTGCGGAAACTGTCCCAAAACCTGCCAGAACTACAACAGCACCGAACCAATATACTGTCTCCAATTCTGTGACTTAAACGGTTGCGACTGCAAAGATGACTTCGTTCTGGACGAAAATACCAAAAAATGTGTCAGCCCTAAAGATTGCAGTAAGTATAGGCACAGAAAATGCCTTAGCCCATGTAAAAAGGCGACTCAAGAAGACCTCGTGTAATCCCGGCGTTACAATAGGGATATCTCATGTCATCCCATCGGGTATATCATAGAATGCGACTAAAGGAATTCGGGTAGTTACCGCATAGACGAGCGTCTGGTAAGATTGTAACTTAGGGTTGACTATAGTATTACTACCAATATATTTGTTGGAAATAAATATATTGGTAGTTAGCTGGGGGCTGTAAGATAATAATTCTAAAATATTATCGTGCGGAAACTTGTAGTTTTTTAGACGGTATTTAAGCCCCAAAAATAGGTTCCGAAGGCTAAGGCGGGAACGAAGCGAGCGCAGCGAGCGTAGAGCCCGCCTTAGCCTTCGGGGTGTTCGTTCTTTTTTTTTTTGCCACCCAGAAAGACAAGTAGATCAAAATCAACTTTGGAGTAGTATGGTGGGGCCCCTAAAAAACTACAAGTTTCCGCACGATAATATTTTAGAATTATAATCTTACAGCCCCCAGCTAACTACCAATATATTTCTTTCCAACAAATTCGTACGGCAGTCTACTATAGAAACCCCGTAACTTATTTTAGATGCATCGTTAACAGCTCATATATGTCCAAGCTCCAACCAAGGGGCTCGAGCCTACCCTGATATCAGGGTGAATAAGCCTTAATTGACCATTCTAGTCCAGTGTGGGTTGGTCACACACAACCTTTGAATTACTTCGCAGGTGTGTGTAGGTTTCCTCACGATATTTTCCTTCACCCTAAGAGCGTCGAATAAACGTACATATGAATTCGAAACTCGAAAAAACACATTGGTACTTGCCGAGGTTTGATCCCGCAAACTTCTGAATGGACGTCAATCTCAATGGTCCTAGCCACTTGCCCACCGACGCTCTCTGTTTTAGATGCGTTTAATAAAAAAAAATCATAAATGAAGTTTTTTTGGTCTCCCTGTTGTTGGGCTTACTAAATCTCTGCTTACCTCACCGGAGAAAACAGCTTGTTTTTGTGTATGTATTACATGTCATAACAGGAGTCATAAATAACAGGAGTGATAGAGAAAGCTCTAAAAATCCTAAAACTAATATTATGCGTTTAAATACTTTTACTGTACGTACTGGGTTCATAAATTTCAGCACCGACTTGTGGATCAGATGAATATTTCTCTACATGCGCTAACGGAGGATGTCATGATGCAAGAACCTGCGAGGAATTAGACACGTTGGATGGTACTTACATCTGCGAAGATCCAGCAGTTTGCAAACCCGGCTGCTTGTGCAAAGATAGCCTCTTGAGAAACAGCCAAGGAAAATGTGTACCTGAAAACCAATGTCCAAATAGTAAGGCTCATTTTAATATATAAACAATTTTGGTTTTTCTGGGTTAGATTTTAATATAAACCATGAATCACAATGTTTTTAGGTAAATGTAAAGGAGAGTTCGAAACATACGTGAAATGTGATGCCCATTGTATGCCAGAGACATGTAATGAACTTGGTTTTCCATTACCTTGCGCCATTCCTCCTTCCGGTTCAAGTTGTCCAGGAAAATCTGCTTGCATTTGTAGAAGTGGCTACGTGAAAGACGAGACAGGCAAATGCGTGCCAATAGATCAGTGTCGTAAGTACTCTCTTTTTACCAGGAAATTGTAAATTATTTACAAAATCATTTAATCTGTTGTAAAGTAATAATCATTTCAAGCTTGCTGTAAAAGTAAATGATAAATAGCGCACAAACGGTAATATATTATACACCTTTCGTAAGGTAAGATGCCAACTATTAAATGTTACAGGTCCAAACAGGGACAACATTAAAAAAACTGTCTTAAATAATTAATATAAATATCCAAAAGTTTAAAAATAAATTCTTCAAAATCTTTTAAGACTAACCCTAGAACTATATTTTAAATAGAAACACACTTAAGGGGCCTATTATAATCCACTAGCGCCCTCATTTGTTATTCTTTATTTACTAAATAAAAATGGAAATTAATTAAAAATTGGGGGCTGCCAATAACCATGCTTTATAATGTATGTAGTATGTTCAGAGTAAGTACATCAGACTTTTGATGATGTCTTTTATTACTGTGGTTTTAGTTAAGAAACAAAAAAAATGCCATTTTTTCAAAAACGGAAAGTGTGACTATTCAAGCTATGCCCCCAATTTGATTTTTTTTTAATTTTTATTCAGTAATTTAAAAATATCAAATCAGGGTCCTAGTGGACTGTAATAGGCCTCTTAAATTCAAAATATTTACAGCATCTTGTGGAGGAGATCCAAATGCTAAATCAGGATGCGGCACATACTGCGGAAATCGCTGCTCGAATTACGACAAAGGTCCAGTCGCATGCCCTTTAGTTTGTCTGGTCAATGGCTGTGACTGCAAACCGGGTTTCGTTTATGACGACAACATAGAAAAATGTGTACTTCCAGAAAAATGCTGTAAGTGTTGCTTATCTTCTTCTTCATATTTAAGAGCCTCGCTCTTGTCGGTGGAGTCTACGCCACTCTGTTCTGTCTTTCGTCCTCTGTTTGATCTCCTGATACGACACGACATCTATTCCTTCCTTAATTTGGTCCATATTATGTCCTTCTAGGTCGTCATCCGCATATCTATTGGTCTGTAATGTAAAAACACCAATTTATTTCTAAAAGTATAATTGTAAGATTTGAACGCGATAATCTATATAATAAAACTGTAGAGGTCGAAAATCTTTAAATAGAAAAAAAAAACTTAAAACCGAGTCAAGGATGTAAGAAGTGATACAGAACACATCCGGATTTTTATTTTATTTTATGTATCTCTGTTTGTCGGTCTATCTGTTTGTTTGTACGGGCTAATCTCCGAAACTAATGGACCGATTTAAATGAAATTGTATGGTATTACCTTATAGCCCCGGTTAACATCGTAGATACTATTTACCACGGAAAAATATCTCATTCCTAGCACCTGCACGGAAAAGTTGAAAAACAATGCGTGCGTAGCCGCGGGCGGAAAGCTCGTCTCTTCATAAGTCTTTTGCAAACCTTATTATCATGGTCCAAGAAAACAAGGTCTAACCGTTAGACCACGTGACTGACACGAGCCTACATCATTTTTCGCTGTTCATCCTTGTCTATTAACACGCATTCGACAAGGACGAACAGCGCAAGATGACGTAGATTTTTGTCAGTCACGTGGTCTAGTGGTTAGACCTTGTTTTCTTAGACCATGCTTATTATATAATATTTATCCTATTTATTAAGGGATTTTCTTTAATAATAAGATTTTTTCTTTTATTGAAGCACCAACATGTGGTCAAAACGAACAATACACGTCATGCGTCGAAGGAGGTTGTGTTAGATCTGCCCGCAACTGTTCTCAAGTGAGTCCTGGGGAAGAAGTTCCGATAGTATGTATCAGGCCAATCAACTGTACCGCTGGCTGCATATGCCGAGATGGTTTCTACCGAAACAGTAATGGAGTATGCGTATCGCAGGACGACTGTCAATACGACGACGGTAAGCATTACCAATTTTATCTCCTTTAATGGTGTTGACAAGACCAGGACCTTCTCCCTGTTTTTTAGTGTTGTTTAATTATGCATATTCCGTGATTTCTATTTAAAGGCCGTCCTACCTGGTCTCATATCCTCTATTTGAGTTCGAAATCTAAAGACTTTCGCAGGACTACTTCCAGATTATTTACCTAATCTGGTTCCTTAAAATGCCCGTCATCGGCCTAATATTTCAAACTTCACTTTTACAGTTAGATGTGTAGGCAGACCTAATGAATTTTGGGACACCTGTCCACTAATGTGCACCTCGGAAACTTGTGCTGGAATCGGGAAGCCGGTAGACTGTCCACCTCAAGCAGCAGTCTGCAGACCATCCTGCAGATGTGCTCAAGGATATTATAGAAACAGCAGAGGAATTTGCGTACCAGAGAAACAGTGCAGTAAGTATTCGTACTTTTGAAAATTTAATTCATTCAAAATTCGTTCAGGTCTTGAGATAATATCATTTCCTTTTAGCTTCATCGACGTCTTGCCCCGTGGGTCAAACGCTCGGCTGTGGAAACAACTGCAACAGGAAATGCTCCAACTACAGAAACGGAACCAGTCCATACGCTTGCGCGACGATTGCTTGTGCTCCAAGCAGCTTAACATGCCAGTGCGATCCTTCTCAAGGATATTACTACGATGACACACAAAGCAAATGTGTCCCTGAAGATGAATGTCCTCTCTAAATTAAAGTGTTCCACGCGCAAGATTTGTAACATGAAGAATCCTTTATTCTATCAATCCTAATAATGTACACAGTGTGGGTGGATACTTCGGGACCTCATATATATTTAAATTAAATTTCTTTTTCTCAAAAACCTACCAAAAGTTGCTTTATAATATGTATATATAAATATAATAAACCATTATTGAATCAATAAAAATATATTTGCCATACAGTACTAACTCATTTTTCCTTTAGCAAAACGCCTTACCGCCAGTTAATATAAATTCATAATATTTATTTGCTTTGCAAATAAATGCAGGCGAATTCATTAACATTCGCTAGCAGCCCATATACGTCCCCACCGAGGGGCTCGAGCCTACCCAGAATCAGGGTGAATAGGCCTTGGACGACCACGCTGGCCTTGCGGGTTGGTCAACTTAACACACAGCCTTTGTGAAGTAGACCAATTCTTCGCAGTTGTATCGTTAACAGCTCATATACGTCCCCACCGAGGGGCTCGAGCCTACCCTGATACCAGGGTGAATAGGCCTTAGTCGACCACGCTGGCCCAGTGCGGGTTGGTCAACTTCACACACACCTTTGAATTTCTTCGCAGGTGTGTGCAGGTTTCCTCACGATGTTCTCCTTTACCGTAAGAACGTCGAATAAACGTACATATGAAAACGTGCAGTTGTATACCGCGCAGGTTTCCTCACGATGTTTACCTTCATTGTAAAAGCATCGAATTCAAGTATGTAGGTACCAAGGCTCTCGAATTTAAAACACCGGCCGGTGTTTAGCCACTAACTGAAGGCGATGCGCGCGGATAGGGGAAGCTCACTACAAACGGATGAGTGGCATCATCAGGCTGGGATTAGGGGTGAAATAGTTCCTATACCGAGAGCTGATTACCCGTCTGCGCCACTCGCAGACGTCCCCCACTTAGATAGATAGATAGATTAGCCACTAACTTTAGCCAACCGACATTCTTTAGCTGGAGTGGCTGGAGCTACTCACAGATATAACGATGAGAAATCTAAAGATGAGACAAGCATAATGGACTCGAAAGAAGCATTATTCTACTTTGTATTTATATTTTCTTCTTTGTGGGTTTTTAGGTCATCGACCGACGAATGATCCATGGATAGATGGGTCTAAGGGTAGCCGGGACTGACTATTTTACGTGCCTTCCGAAGCAAAGAATTATCTTTCTTTTCGCAGTGATCCTTAATTAAACTGAGGAAAGTCTCGCAAAGTTATTATAATTATATTATTAGACTAGCTGTCCACCCAAGGCTACGCCCGCTTTGTTATTTTTTTATTTCCGTGGTAAAAAGTACCTAAGATGCAAGATGCAAAATTTCATTTAAATCGGTCCAACGGTACCAGAGATTAGCGTGTACAAACAGATAGAAGACAGACAGATGGACTTCTTTTTCAAAACTTGTGTTTTTGTGTTCAGCTATACTGCCTTTATCACCTACTATCAGATTTTTGTAAAACAAATCAATGTACAGACTCGCCGATTCTTCAGTATTATTATAATATAAATAAATGCCGCTTTTATAAATAAATACCTACATTATAGAACCGCCTTAGGCCTGCGACATGGCTCCTATTATAATGGTGTCAGAATCATTGAGCCGCAGCTTCTGACATGGCTCATGTAACGACTACTTCCGTAGATAGTAGCCGGGACCAACGGCTTTACGTGCCTTCCGAAGCACGGCATCATCTTACTTTTCGGACAATCAGGTGATTCAGCCTGCAGTGTCCTAACCATACTGAGAAAAGTCTCGCAAAGTGATATTTGCTCGACGTGTCCCCACCGGGATTCAAACCCGGTACCTCCGAACGTCAGGCGAACTTTTGACCACTCGACCACGGAGGCTGTTAATCGAATAAAGAAAAAACAAAAGATTTCATAAGTAAATCGCATAGATATAACCCATTATATGGTTTGTTAGTGTAGGTAGTTAACAACTGCAAAAATCGAAGAATGGTAATAAAAATAATAATAATAATAATAGTACGAGAGCTTTATTTAAATCGCCTTAATAAAAACTCTTTAAAGAACACCACCATGTGTATCAATTTTATCTACGCTATTTCCATACCTAAAGGTTGTTTGGCAGAAATTGTTACCTTAGCAATAAGATAGCCTTAGGAGTATTCTGTTGTGTTCTGTATTTCTGTATTATGTTGCATTTCTGTATTGGGTGTCAATAAAGTATATTGTATTGTATTGATCACTACCAACTAGAAACCTGGAGATCATCGGCAAAAAAACAGAGAGTCATTTAGTCTTCCACGACCACTGTAGATTAGTACTGACCATAGATGTCTTTCGGCTGATGATGATAGATGTACTGACTGTACTTAAGAGTACTGAAGCAGAAATTATGCGAACAACAACAATACCGATAAATCAACGTGCATATAACACAAAGGACATAAACAATAAACGATAGCAAATACAATGAATTATAATGCGCTGAAAAACATATTCTAATGTCTTTTTTGTTTTTAACAACATCTCTATATTTAAACAAGTGCACTATGTTATTCATCATGCATCGGGTATAAAAGAAATTTCATGTTGATGAAAGTGCAGACGATCGCACCATGTTGAAGTTATTTCTCTTCATAGCCTTTGTGGCTAATGAAGTTTATATTGTTTCTACGGACGCTGTGGCCACAGCAACTGCTTCAGCTGGCGGAGGTACTGCTAATGCAACGGCAACTGCTAATTCAGGTATGATTGTATGTTTTAACCCTTTATAAGGCAAAACAACTTTACAAAATGCATTCGTTTTCGACTTTATGTTGAGGGTATAAAGTTAAAATTAAGGTGGCAATATAGTGGCCACTGCTTTGTAAATATTTAACACTCTAACAGCTTATTATAAGTCAATAATGAGTTTAAGGTCTTCTCATAATAGGTCTTTATTCTATTAAAACATGGTAACGATGGACATAGAGATGACAGGCAGTATTTGTCGAAAAAATAATGAACTATGGTTTGTTTCATATTAATCCGGACAAAAGGTCAATGACACCTGCGTACAATGCGCAATTATTTTTTTTTCAAACCATACTATAAAACTAGAGAAAATTATCAAAGAACACGTAATTTGGCATACCGGCACCGAAATATAATGTATTGGAAATTTCTTCTTCTTTGTCGTTACACTCTTGGCAGAGTGGTCGTGGTCGTCATAGCAGGGGTGGTGGCAAGCTTAACTATTCGTCGCCATTCCTCTCGTACCGAAGCTTTCCTCGCACATTCGTGAAGTGGACCATTCAGAGCAGACTTCACTTGGTCAGTCCAGCGCATTGGCGATCTACCGCGCGCTCTCACGCCATCCACTTTGCCCTGGACTACAAGTCGCTCCACAGACGTGTCCTCTCGCCGTGTGATATGTCCAAAGAAAGTGAGAATGCGACCTTGAACGATGGAAGATAGACGCTGTTTCATATCCAGTTCTTGGAGAATTGAGACATTGGTTCGGAACTGTGTCCAGGATATACGGAGCATTCTTCTCCAACACCACATCTCTAAAGCATCTGTCTTCTTTTTCTCACTTTCTCCAAAGTCCACGTTTCAGCACCATAGAGGGAACACTAGTGCCCTGACAAGTCGAGTTTTAGTGGCCTTCGTGATGTCTCGATTCCTTCAAATCTTCTCAATCCGATCCATGGCGGACCTGGTGACGGCCATGCGACGTTTGATCTCGTCAGCGCACCCGCCATTATTCGAAACCAGTGCTCCGAGGTAGACGTATGACTGAACGACGTCACAGTTCGCAATTCTCGTTACTTCGAGCGAGTTATTGTTAGGCCGATCCACAATCATAATTTTCGTCTTGCTGCGATTTATCTTCAAGCCGAAATCAAGGCTCACTTGTTCCATCTTCGTTAGCAGAGATTCCATATTGCCGATGCTTGTTGCAAATAGTAATTGGAAATTTAGACATTCGGAAAATTCAGAAATCGTCAAATTAATAATAAATATTCTGAAAAATATGTTATGAGCCGAATTAGTAATATTTCACTTAAGGGAAATTTGGATTGAGGGTTTTACCGCCGGCACAGTAGAAGGCGGAAGAAGCATGTGATCTTACCAGACATTTTTGACTTTACATTATTTTTATTAACTTTCAAGAGAGAGAGGTAAATGAACTTTTGTCAGGATTTATATGAAACATTCTAACGTCCTTGGTTCGTGTTCCATTTTAATTTATTGTAGCATGAAAAAAAATTTCAGGCAGGTCCATAATATTTAGTAAGTCTTTGTCGTATTTTTGTATTTTCATGCTAATTTACAGACTGATGATCCAACAATATCAATTAATTAAAATAGAACAGGAACCAACCAACCAATTTAATATTTTCACCAATGACTTGGCAAATTCTGTACAGTATGTCCTGGATGATGTCAAATTGGTAAGCTATGCTGATGACACAAATGCAATAATTACAGCGAAAACGTCACAAGAACTTGAAATAAAAGTGTCTCAGGCCTTATCAGCCTTTCATCATTGGTTTACTATAAACAATCTAAATTTAAATTCTTCTAAGACTAATATTATGATTTTTAGGACCACAGCTAAAAATAAATAAATTCTTAATATAGACATTGAAGGTACAAAAATAGAGTCCGTCAATTCAGTTAAGTTTCTAGAAATTTGCATTGATTCTTGTTTGAACTGGAAGGATGAATTGTTAAGAATCGAATGTAAAATTAGTACATCTTGCTATGCTTTGCGTAGTCTGAGAGAGGAGACAACTATATCTCATCTAAGAGTTGTATACTTTTCACTAGTAGAATCACATTTCCGAAGTAGTATAAAATTATGGGGAAACAGTTATGCCTACAATCTTAATAAAGCCTTCATCATACAAAAAAGAGCTATTAGAACAATGGTACGTATTCCCCAATGGGTATCATGCTTGTATATTCTCGTATTATTAACAGATCTAGTATAAAGAGACCTGATAGATATGAACTTTCAGAAGCAAGAGATGTTCGTTTAACGACACGTAGAAAGGATATTCCGAGTGTAATTACTCCGACTTTAATAGTGGTTCATCACTGTGTCAGAAATCAGGCTGTTAAACTTTATAACGCTCTACCTAATATGCTCAAGGCTGTAACAAATTCATGTAAATTTAATAAATTTCTTAAAGAATTTTTGTTGGAGAAATGCTTTTATTGCTTAGATGACTTTATTAATAATTCAAAGTATGACTGACATTTTATGGATCCATTTGAATTGATTTCGATATTTAGGTTGTAAAATTGTAATGTAGTTACTTTTTTGACATAATGATTTTAATTTGTAAGTGATGTATTAATTTTTTTGTATGTACCTATAATTTCCGACACAATGTATGTTGTTTTATGGAATAAATGAATTGAAATTGAAATTGAAAATTGAAGGACGTTAGAATACTCGTAGAAGCCAAACATATTGACATTAATAAAGAATTGAAGCATAGAATGGCCACGCTCTAAATTCGTCAAAATGGTAAAATATCTTATCTTTTATAATTTGAAACATGCCTACAGCCAGCAAGAAAAAAGGCCCAGGACGGTAAAAAGAGACGACACAACCAATGCCACAAAAGGATTTATCATCTGGCAACTGGGTTAAGTCGCAGTTTTTGTTATTAAGGCAGGCATTTAGGAGCACATTATACTACATATTTCTATTGGGATGCCCAATATAATTTAGATGTCTCATACGACGTCCCAAGAATAAGTTATATGTATCGACACAACATCTAAAATAGTATTTATTGTCTTTTAATACACACTTCTTTCGCAAAGGCCATGTAATTTCGGAACCGGTTCCGGTGCCGAAATGTTTTCTAATTGACTGATGACTATGGGAAAAGTCCAGAGGAGCTTTTGTAATGATATCTAGTCAAAGACTAAGCTTTTTTAGATGGAAACCAACAGTGTACAATTTATAAACTAAATTAAAAAAAATATGAACCCCTGACACAAAACCGTTACTTGATCCTTTCAACAACTAGAAAAGAGCTGATAACCTTCAAATGGCTGAAGATATTTTCTTGGATCATAGCTAAGAACACTTTCGATTGTGACACCTTGCAAACAAAAAAACTAGATCAAAATCAAAGTTTAGGAGCTACGATGCCACAGACATACAGACAGACAGACAGACACACACGTCAAACTTATAACACCCTTCTTTTTCGTCGGGGGTTAAAAATGTATAACACCTCACTAATATTATTAGTCGCGAAGATATTATTTATACTACCCTGCCTATATAGCCTATAGTAACTGTCATTATTTGATTTTTGATTTATGATAATTATAGAAAAACAATTTAAATGCTGCCAAATTTTTTTAGGTGCTAACAGTTTGTCGCCGTTTCATTTTTTAGTCGCCTCGAAAATAATAAGGCTTTTGTAAATCGTAATGTAGTGGTAATGTACCTATCATATTTGTTACAGAACCATATTGTTGTAATCAACCTAACGAACATTTAGAAAATTGTCCTGACACTTGTGCACCGCAAAAATGTTCTCAATTAGGTTTCCCCATTGGTTGCCCTGGAGCGACGCATGATGGAAGCTGCCCTACTAAACCAGCTTGTATTTGTAATAAAGGTTACATGAGAAATGACAAAGGAAAATGTATACCTTTAAAACAATGTCGTAAGTACTTTTTAGTAAACACATTTTAAAAATCACGCCTTTTCCCGGAGGGGAAGGCGAAGACCTCTTCATTCCACATGCCAGGATCTAGTCTTCTTCTTATCGAGTGGGTTTCGAGATTAAACCCTGGTGTCGGAATTGTCGAGGATCTAGTTATACAGGGTGTAAATAGTGCACAATATTAAAAGGGAGGGACCTATGAAACTGAATAACTTTCCCTTTTAAAATTTAACTTTCAATACAATCTTATGTCACTTGACCGACTACTTTGTATGATAAGTTAAATTTAATTTTTAAATTTGAAGGTGTTTCTTGGAGAAAGTTATTCAGTTTCAAACGTAGGTTCCTCACTAAAATATTGTGCGCGAATTTATTAATACTCTACTAGCCGCCCACCCGCGGCTACGCCCGCGTTGGTTTTCGACTTTACGCGCGGGAATGAGATGTTTTCCAGCTTAAAGCCTATGTCACTCTCTGCCTCTGGTCTTTAATAAGCGTAACAAATACAGACAGCGTTACTTACGCGTTTAACTTAAACTCCGCACACACGCAAACAATAAATGAACATTAATAAAATTGCGAAAAAAGGTCTCTGACTCATACATCTATACAAAAAAAAACCTTTTGTGCAACATTTCATTATGTTTGCCTTGACCTTGCCCTTGCAACACTTGTATTAAATTGTAAACATCATAACATTTTTTCAAAGACAAACTATGTCAATATTATTCTGCAAGGGACTAAATACATAATGCATCATAATCATAATACCTAGGATATAATGTTCTTAGTAATGTTTGTTTTATATTTTATAGAGTACGAGTATTATAAACTTATATTCATGTTTCTTCTTGTTCCATTATAAAGCTTTCTTTCACTGTTCTGCTTTTGTCAGATAAAAAATTCAAAGTATTCAAATAATTTATTTTTAAAATTTTGGATATTACATCACTTAGTTAACATTTAAAATATATTTTCTGGCGAGTTCAAAAATTTGACTGTCTTCTGTGGAGAAGAGCTCGCCGAAGAAACTCCACAGGCGTTGCATCTTTTAAACATATTTTTACAATTATTATGATAATAATTACTAATAACAATGTTTTATAAAATACTAGCGACCCGCCCCGGCTCCGCACGGGAAAATGGTTATTGTGGGTTATCCTTAAGCATATTATGCATGTATTATACATATAAACCTTCCTCTTAAATCACTCTATCTATTAAAAAAACCGCATCAAAATCCGTTGCGTAGTTTTAAAGATTTAAGCATACATAGGGACATAGGGAGGGACATAGGGACAGAAAAAGCGACTTTGTTTCATACTATGTAGTGATGACGATTGAAAAAGCCTGTCACCCAAGCAACTATTCCCATGGATGTTTATCAGTTAATCTGTTATTTTATAATAGGCTTTCTTAATCAATTTCTCCTTAACAATAATTTTGAATTTCTCTACATAATAAATAAGGCTGATAACTCTATGAGAATTTATAGCTCTGGAATCCGGCTCTATCACATATTTGACTGGGTTGTTACTTTTCTGCAGCTTCCTGTGGGGGCGACCCAAATGCTGAACACGGCTGCGGGAATTGTCGTAAAACTTGCGACGTTTATTATAACAGAACCGAGCCAGCATTTTGCCCTCAGTTCTGCCTCGAGAATGGTTGCGATTGCAGAGAAGGCTTTATTTTGGACGTAAATACGAAAAAATGTGTCCGGCCTAAAGATTGCAGTAAGTATTGATACTTAAGAAAAGTTCGCTTATACTATTTCAGCAAATTATCTTTCCACCGACATATTTCATAGTCATCAATATGCAGGAATGGTATAAAAAAATATACCTACTATCTCTTTTTTTTATTATTTATGTGCCAGCAAGATAATGCAACATTTTCATCATCATTTCAAGACGTCTGCTACTGAAGAAAAGCCTCCCCCAAAGATCGGTCCTGCTTGGCCCGCATCCTCAACAGATCATTGATCCACTTTGTGCCTTTGTGGGCTGCTATGCAGAAAACTTTTTGCTCCAACGGCCGTAGATGCCGCACACCAAAAGGTGTCGCAGACGCATTGCGTTGTGTCTGCGTAAGCATTAAACCATTATAATTTAAAACAGAATCCTATTTTAATGACCATTGTGATTTAATCGGTGGTGGTGTTGTGATTACCAATATTTCGAACATCTGTTTTAGGCCCTAAATGTGGACCAGATGAATATTATGATTCTTGCGCCAATGGAGGGTGTCATGATGCAAGAACCTGCAAGGAATTGGACACGTTGAATGGCACTTACATTTGTGCAAATCCAGATGTAAAATGTAAACCAGGCTGTCTGTGCAACGAAGGCCTGTTGAGAAACAAGCAAGGGAAATGTATACCTGAGAACAAATGTCCTAACAGTAAGTTTTTTTCTATTGCTTCAACTTTGTGATACTAACTATTGATTAATTTAGCTACTATAACCGTACCAATGTTGTATTGAACGACTACGACGACTAAAAGAACGAATAACAAAGACATAATAATATACATATTTTATTATTTTTTCAGGTAAATGTAAAGGAGACTTTGAAACATATGTGAAATGTGAATTTAACTGTATACCAAAAACATGCGATCAACTTGGTTTCCCAATAGATTGTGATATTCCTCCTCCTGGTTCAAGTTATCCAGGAAAACCTGCATGTATTTGCAGAAATGGCTACGTAAGAGACAAGACAGGCAAATGTATACCAAAGGATCAATGTCGTAAGTACTCTCGTATGAATAAGAGTCAGAGTTCCTACAATATTTCTATCTTTCCCATAAATATGTTATTTATGTGCGTTACTCTTAGTATTAGTAAAAATATTTCCTGCAGTTGCAAAAAGACCAGTATTGAAGTATAAGTAGTTATTTCAGGATAGTTGGGCTAGGTAGGTAAAAACCCTTGTACTGACTCTGACTCTAATCAAATCATAAATATTTTGATATCGAGTAACGATGTGGTCATCCGTGACGAGACCAATAGGACTCTCGGAAGACCAGCGTCGTAGCTTAACTCTCGTCGCTCTAGATAACGCACCGTGATCGTGCGTGTAGCCATTGATCCATTGATGGTTACAAAAGAAAGTTTGCTGGTTACAAATAAACAATCGATAGTGAAGCGTGCTATCCAGCGCAACACAGCGGACGCCATATCTGTGGCTTAACAGGGCTACGGCTTTCGCTGAGTGAGACCCTTGTGTGGGATTGCAACACAGAGGGACGTGTAAAAAACTATAAGTTGTTTCGTTGTGTTTGTACTGTTACCCTTGAAAAGACGTTTTATATGTATATATCTATCTATGTTTATTCTGTTTAGCATCTTGTGGAGGAGATCCAAATGCTAAATCTGGATGTGGTATTCACTGTGGGAATCGCTGTTCGGACTACGACAAAGGCCCAGTACGATGTTCAAACCTTTGTAGAATCAATAGCTGTGACTGCAAGGAAGGTTACGTTTATGACGATAATACAAATAAGTGTGTTCTTCCGAAAAATTGCAGTAAGTCCATTTATATATTATTATTTATGTTTTCCATTTGAGAATTACGAGTATTTGATAAAATCTTGTGATACGTTCTTCCATAAGGTATGTACGTAAAGTTGTAAATTTCAAAAAAAAAAACATAGAACCTGGCCTTGTGGCTTGTGTCGAAAAAGTGCGATCAATCAAGCTTCACCGGACTTGCGGGGGAGCGGAAGGGTCTACTCTACCTCAGATTAGTCATATGGCTCGAGAGAGCCTCGGACCACGATCTAGCGCGTTCACTTCTCGATGTTTTTAGCACGGAAAATGAATAAAAGGCATAGGTGGAATGACAAAATATACATTGCTTGCTTACAAATCGTGTGGGTTTCAATAATAATGTATTTGCTATTAGGGTTCCGTAGCCGAATGGCAAAAAACTAAATCCTTATAGATTCGTCATGTCTGTCTGTCTGTCCGTCCGTATGTTACAGCCACTTTTTTTCCGAAACTATAAGAACTATACTGTTGAAAATTGATAAGTAGATATGTTCTGTGAAACGCATCAACCAATTTTTTTTCCTCAAACCTATACAAATGTAGTTGGGGTTATGTATAGGTCTTCAAAAATGATATTGAGATTTCAAATGTATATTTTTTCTAAATAGTATGCGCGAGTGTCCAAAGTGGTAAAATGTGCGTCCCCCCTGTAACTTCTAAAATATGAGAATGATAAAACAAAAAAATATATATGTACACATTAACCATGCAAACTTCCACCGAAAATTAGTTTACTGGATTGAACAAGATCTAGTATGTAGTTTTTTTTTTATATCTACGTCCTATTACTTAGGAAACAAAATCGAATCGATCAAAATCGGAATGTATATCAAAAGAAAACTTTTGTAAGTGGTTTTTTAATATAGGTACAGTTACTGTAAGGTGCTATTTTCAACACAAACATGTTTATTTTTTGTAGACCAAATTCTTATGCTGGAATTCTGGCTACAAGAACATTTTTTTTTATTACAGTTAGATGTACTGGACCCAACGAATATTACTCTTGTGGAGGCGCGTGTGACAATGTATGCGCTACGTTGAGTCAACAAAATCAGACTAACTGTCCAATCATAAATGTAAAATGTAACGAAATGTGCTATTGTAAGAAAGGATACGCCAGAAATCGCAATGGCATCTGCGTCCCAATCTCTTCCTGCCGCCGTAAGTATAATAATTATTATAATCTTAAAAACGTCGATCTTCGTTGTTGTACAAGTCTTTATTAAAATACTTAAACAACAACTATTTTAATACATCCGTCCAGTAGTTTTTATAAAACAATCCTAACACTTTTGACACTCATTAATTAACAACATTGTTAAGTTTTCATTGCAATTTTTCCTCTTTTGACTATCATAGTATTTAAGTTTTAGCAAAGGCTAGCATAGGACTGAATATTATCTATGGTTTGTTTCATATTAATCCGGAAAAAAGGTCATTGATTGACTCCTGCATACAATGCGCACATTATTTTCAAACGATACAATAAATAAAACTAAAGGAAATTATCGCAATATACGTAATTTGGCATACCATAGTAGTAGAAGGCGGGGTGAGCGTGTGACCTTGCCAGACATTTTGGCGTTACGTTATTTTTAATAACTTTCAAGAAAAGAAAAGGGTCAATGAACTTTTGTCCGGATTTATATGAAACAGACTATAAAGATATATTGTAAAAGACTCAGTACTTAACGCGCGGGAAGCTGGAGAAGGTGTCTTGAATAATGACAAAACTACTGTGGCTCTGATGTCACTATGTCTCGTTTGATACCTTCTCTTGCACGTTACATGGGGGCCTACAGGACCGTCTATGTATTCTACGGTTATATTTTTTTTTATGTTTTGCCAATATGTCTTGCCTAAAATTGTTTTTTTATTTTCATCCAGGGTGTCCAGGAAAACATGAATGGTACGATACTTGTCCACCAATTTGTCCCCCTAGTGACAGTTGCGATACGTACAAAGAAGTTTATGGTTGTCCTGCAATGATTGTCAACGACACATCTCACTGCAAGCCAGCTTGTCGGTGTGAAGACAATTATTTAAGATACAACGGAACGTGTATACCTCAAGAACAATGTCGTAAGTTCTAAAAATATGTTTTTGCAGCATACCATTAACGCGGTTCCTCGAAAAAATCTAAATCAGTATAGAGGTGTGGTTTACTCGTATCTGCGCGGTAATGACTTTCTCGACACAAGCAGAGGTCAATTAAAAAAAAAATCCCTCAAAGCGCTCATTCCTCACCCGCTCGCTTGCTCAAATTGTTTGCCGGTGTCTATACCAACTCTTTTATCATTTACAGCTTGCAACGGTGATCCAAACGCAATACGACAACGGTGTGGTTGCAGCACAACTTGTACTGACATCAATTTAAACAGGAAACCAAATTGCACTGAATCCCAAATAAGTCCGTATTGTGTGTGTAGAGACGGTTATGTACTCGAAGAAAAGTCAGGAAAATGCATCCGTCCCAAAGATTGTCCAGGTAAATAATGAAATGATGGAGAAAACCCCATATGAAAAAATTGCTGCAAACTAAATAAACAAAAAAAACTGCAAAACAAAGTACTTGCTTACAATTTTAAACAAATACACCTTGATTTTTCACATATTGATGCACCAAATAAAAGATGAACATAAATAAAATACAATGTTAAGTGTGGTTGATATAAATCTATGATTTGAAATAATTAAATTAAATACTCGCATCCAAATAAAAAATTAATAGTTCTAAACCTAAATCTTTTGGTTCAAAGACTCAAAGGTACTAATGGCTCCGACGCCGGTAGCCAGGCATAATGCTGTTGTGTTAACTTATTTTGTATTAACATTTTTGTAGCAAGATGTGGCAAAAATGAAGTTTTCGTCGATTGTGTGACAGCATGCCCTCCAAGCAAATGTGGATTTAGTAATTCAGTACTTTGTGCTCCGACAAATCCAGATATTTGTAAAGAAGGATACCGATGTGCGGATGACTTCTACAGAAATTACCAAGGGGGATTGTGGTAATTTCTGTAGAATTTCTGTCGTGTGACACAATATGTCGTCGGTCGAATAAATCTACATATAACGAGTAGTACCATTGCATTCTTCTGTGCCTCTGTATATACTTAGGTATTAACTTTCGAGAAAAAGTTTAATATTCTTAAGTTCAAAAATAAAAAACCTGGTTGGTTCATCTTTTGTTGCTAGCTCCGAAGTTAAGTTTCATCACGAACCCTGACACCTGGTGTCAGAATGATTAAGGCGCCAAAGGCTTATAACATGGCTTGTACTGGGTGGCGCAAAAGTACTGGCACTAAAGAAAATACTTTTATTTTTTTTATATGACATTTTCTGTCATTCTGTTGTTGAAAATTGTGTAGTGAACAAATGTAAAATACACTGAAAATAAACATGGACCGTTTTACTCCCCAAGAACGTGGAATAAAACTTTGGACTTAGTGAGGGACGCTTTTCCAAGCCGAGTTATCTCTCGTTTTGGCGATTTGCCTTGGCCTGCAAGATCACCCGATCTGACCAGTCCAGACTTCTTTCTTTGGGGTTTTTTGAAATCTCGGGTGTATGTGAACAAGCCACAGACTCTCGCAGCTCTAAAAGAAAACATTTGTCAAGAAATAACGAACATATCGCAGGAAGTGTTACGGCAAGTTATGCAAAATGTCATAAATAGGGCTCAAATGTGTATCAACTCTGGAGGTCACCATTTAAAAGACATCATCTTTAAATCCTAATGGTACGAAATTTAATGGCACAAATATACATTTAAAAAAACCTAAATCTAGTTTTCTAATTTAGAAAAAATGTTATAGCTGAACCAAATAGGGTCTTTACTTTTGCGCCACCCAGTATAACAACCACATCCGTAGATAGTAGCTGGGACCAACCGGGATCGGGGTCGGAATCATCTCAACATTTCAATAAGATAATATTTTCATAATCACTACATAGTATAAAACAAAGTCGCTTTCTCTGTCCCTATGTCCCTCCCTATGTCCCTTTGTACGCTTAAATCTTTAAAACTACGCAACGGATTTTGATGCGGTTTTTTTTAATAGATTGAGTGATTCAAGAGGAAGGTTTATATCTATAATACATGCATAATATACTCAAGAATAACCCACAGTAACCATTTTCCCGTGCGGAGCCGGGGCGGGTCGCTAGCTTTATTTTATAACAGACTAGCGACCCGCCCCGGCTCCGCACGGGAAAATGGTTATTGTGGGTTATCCTTCAGTATATTATGCATGTATTATACATATAAACCTTCCTCTTGAATCACTCTATCTATTAAAAAAAACCGCATCAAAATCCGTTGCGTAGTTTTAAAGATTTAAGCGTACAAAGGGACATAGGGACATAGGGACATAGGGACGGAGAAAGCGACTTTATTTTATACTATGTAGTGAAGAAAGGCTTACCTACATTATTTTATTTTGGCGGTTGTCACCTACACTAACCGACGATATTTTAAAATTAAATCACTCAGATAACCCTTATAAACAAATGTTTGCTGATTTAAGTACAATTTATTCAACAGCAACTTGTCCAGGAGCTAATGAAATTTGGGATCCCTGTCCCAAACCTTGCGATCCTAACACCTGTGAAAGTATATGGTATAAACCGTCCTGTCCAGCAGAACCTAATTACAAATGCAAGGGTGCCTGCAGATGCAAACCAGGATACTATAGAAACAAAAACGGGGAATGTATATCAAAAGAAAATTGTTGTAAGTGATATTTTAGTATACCATATTAAGCCCCTATTCCGAAACGACCTGCCAACTCCAACTGCCGACAGTACGTTCAGCGACTGTACAAATCTGGCCGCAGCTGCAATGTAAATACAGCTGGTTTGTATGTACTCGTATTTACATGCATATAAAAAAACGCAGACTCTGTACAAGCCTATCGGCAATTGCAGTTAGCAGCTCGATTTAGAAAAGTACCTTCATGTTTTTGGTAATCCATTCATTACATATCATAATATGTAATGAATAAATTCATAAATTTAAAGTTTAAACTATTATATTGGAATTGTTGCTAAAAACTAAAATTGTTATTGCAGGGAAATGTACTGGACCCAACGAATATTACTCTTGTGGAGGCGCGTGTGACAATGTATGCGCTACGTTGAGTCAACAAAATCAGACTAACTGTCCAATCATAAATATAAAATGTAACGAAATGTGCTATTGTGAGAAAGGATACGCCAGAAATCGCCATGGTATCTGCGTCCCAATATCTTCCTGTCGCCGTAAGTATTATAATTCTCATGTCAATTTGCATAAAAGTCTAATTTCTTTAAAATATTTCTATCGCAGCCCGATGATTACAGCCGTCTGGTAAATTATTTGTCTCATAAATGCCAGCTCATAGTTGAAAGCAAGCTGTTATTACCTATACCTCTCACTTAGCTTTAAAACAATTTTTTACATAGAAATGCCATAATTATGTTTAGACTATGAATTTTATGCTTATATCAAAGATGTTATAAGTACTAACGGTAATAAAACATCCTTGGCTCACATCAATGGTATAATAAGTACAACATCTTTGGCCTACATACTTTTTTTTCTTTTTATTGCACTAGCTAGCTTTTAGCTTTGTGCCAGTGTCAAGTAAGTAAATTATAGTTATGCTTTCTATTTTCATCTAGGGTGTCCAGGACAACATGAATGGTACGACACTTGTCCATCAATCTGTACGCCTAATGACAGTTGTGACACTTACAAGAAATCGTACGGATGTCCTGCAATATCTTATTGCAAACCCGCTTGTCGTTGTGAAGACAATTATTTAAGATACAATGGAACCTGTATACCTCAAGAACAATGTCGTAAGTTCTAAAAACGATCTCGTATTTTTTAAGCAAACCAGAAAATTCCCTAGACGTTCGTATGACCTAAGCAAAACTAAAGCAGTCTACAATGAGACTACTTTCCATCATCGTCAATTTTCTGTGGCATTTTACAGAATGCGATCGACCATGGACTTAGTAACATATTTACATTTGTAACTATGGTAGGTAATACGTCCATGAGATCGACTTCTTTTGGCATTTTATAAAAAAGGGCATCTTACAAGTTGCTTTCTGCATATTATAAAGCAACGAGCGTTTGTAAAATTCCGATGCATTTTGTAAAATGACGAGTTATATAATTTTCCGATGAAATCTACACTTACCAACTCTTTTACCATTTACAGCTTGCGACGGTGATCCAAACGCATCACGAGAATTCTGTGGATGTAGCAGAACTTGTACTGACTTCATTTTAAACAGGCAACCGCATTGCCCTAAATGCCAATTAAATTCATATTGTGTGTGTAGACACGGTTACGTACTTGAAGAGAAGTCGGGAAAATGCATCCGTCCTAAAGATTGTCCAGGTAATTGTTAAAATAATGCGGAAAACCTCATAAAGATAGGTACAAACTAAGTCAGCAAAATAAATTGCAAAACAAAGTATCTTCTTTCTTACTGATTTATAGCCACTCACACGGCCCAACCGCCCAACCGAAACTCGCGATACGCCCTTGTACGTCACGGCCGGCGCAAGCGCAAGTTTTTGCGAAATCGCGCGCCGGCCGGCGCAGAAAAATCATCATAATTTAAAAACTACAAGGCTATTCTTCTTGAAAAAAATACAGTCGATAGCTATGGACATGGGCAACATATATGCGCAGTATTAAAGATTTGAACTGTTATTTGAACACTTGAAAAAAATAATTACGGCAAAACCTAACCTAACCTAAAAAAAAATAAGGCCTATTTTTAGAACGGATTTTTTCGCGTACTCACTTGAATCATGTTGGAATCCTCCAAAACACTCATTACTTAACACTTCACGATTATTTTGATATAAAACACTCACAGAAATACAAAAAACTCATTAATATTTCCACAAGATACGACAGAGTCCCGATTGTAAACAGATGACGTCAGTTTTGACTTCGAAGAAAAAATACTCATCGAAAAAAGAATTACACCGGCCACCTATCATTTGCTTCGTAAACTAGTTACTTGAGAAGCTCTCCATAGAGTTTCGTTACAAAAAGTTCGGTACTTAATACAAGGATAGATCCCAAACAAATTCTTATAAAAATCAACAACAAACTTTTATTTTCACAATATCAAACAAGTCTGGTCCAGTAGTGATGTGATTCATAATCTGGGAATTAAATGCGCGTGGGCAGGCCCCCCAAAAGGTGGACCAACGATCTGGTGAGGGTCGCAGATTGCCGCTGGATAAGCAGGATCGATCGTCGTGAAGATTTTTGGGGGAGGCTTTTGTCTAGCAGTGGACGTATTTCGGCTGAAATGATGATTAAGATGAGAATAATGGTTTCTTTTCCTAGATTCTACACCTTGTCCCGTGGGTCAAACGCTCGGCTGTGGAAACAACTGCAACAGGAAATGCTCCAACTACTGGAACGGAACTAACCCATACGCTTGCCCGAAGTACGCTTGTTCAGGAGTAGGTCTGTCATGCGAGTGCGACCCAGATCAGGGATACTATTATGACGAATGCAAAAGAAAATGTGTTCCATTTTATCTTTGTCCTATATAGTGTTAAACTTTTCCTTTTATGTATCTACTGTAATGCAAAGCGCACTGATTTACCTATAGGTCAGGCAGTTATTCGAAAATTGAATTTAGTGATGACGTCTTTTTAAATTTATACCTACATCTAAAATGTATGAAATAAAGATATTATTTTAATAATAAAACATGTTATGGTTGTTTTATTTTATAAATACAAGAAATCATTACTTTGTATCACATTACTACAGACTGTACTGTTACATATAGTACTGTTGTATTGAATTTTAGAAAATTTGACATACTTTAAATTACAAAGTACTGAAACAACACTCTAAACATCTTTCCATTCTCCTCCACAGATAGCACTTCTCAACCGATAGTCGGGAATTCCATTTCGGTTTTTTGATGCGTCAGTCTTCGGGTTTATTTTTTTTGGAAATTACGGAAATGTGCGCGTTTACTCTAGTCTTGACCACCTCTTGACAGACTCGCGAGCTCAGTAATTCGCAGAGTTTGATAGATGATTTCATTCTGGGGGGCTCCATCCCTGATTATCAATTTTGATTTAAGTGTTTAGTTAATTACATAAAATTAAGTACATGGCTCATCAATTTTAGGATATTTTTAGGAATGATGGACGATGCTGGTCTTGACAGACTCGCGAGCTCAGTGACTCACGGAGATTGCAATAATAACAAAGCCGCAGAGAGTAGGATGTACATAAACAGCAAACAACCTGTAGGCTCGCATAATTGCAATTATTAGTACCTTGACCATCTTTGACCCAATTTCATTTATTATGACTAACTCGCCAGGTCTACAGCTCTTTGAGCCTAAGTGGACTTGATGAAGGCCACTGACGACGCTATTCGTGTGGCTGGTTTTTGGGCAGAGACTGTCTGAGTTTGCTGTCGACTCGAAAAGAAGAAGAGTAGAGAATAGCGTTTGGCAAATTAAAGTAGACAATCGATGATTTACTGGCAAAAAAGTTACATAGAAAAATAAAAAAGTATCAAGCTAGGTAAATCCATAGAATCGGGGTTGTAAATGCATAGAATGGGAAATTTGCCGAGTTTTTTCATTGTCTACTTTCATTTGCCAAACTCTATTACTCAGGGTATCTCATATTGATACGCACTGTACTGTACAGAATGCGCCAAACATCTAGACGCCTCTGAAGTTGGCGCGAGCCGCGTCGCAGTAGCAATAGTTGGGGTCAGCGGGGTGCAACGGGAAGCGGCGGCAGAAGGGCCCGCTCTACTCCCCCGCCCCCGCAACCATCTCACCTGTGCGTGCGCGTTTGTGTGCGTTCAGTGTTCACTAAATGTGTCAATGTATTATGTTACGGCTAAAACCTGAAGTGCGGCTACGGGTTCCGTACGTAGTTTCGAATACCGTTCTTGCGATTACGGGTACCTAGTTTTAGCCGGTTAGAACTAGGTGTAGCCGCACTTCGGGTTTTAGCCGTAACATATACACACCCATGCGCGAAACAACTTCAGAGGCGTCTAGAAGTTTGGCGCATACTGTACTTAGCTTTGTAACTGATCTTTCAAATATGTGTTGAGGGTATCTTTTTAAGATATTATATTGTCTTCGAAACACCATATTTATACATGTGCACGTTGAACAAAAAACATGTTTTTAATAAATTTCTCCTACTCAGTTACGTTCCAAAATCTGCATACGTAACCATTATTGAATTAATAAAAATACTGTACTTTAGAAATAACTAATTTTTCTTTTAGCTTTTTCTTGCACAAAGCAGGACTAACGAGGAATGCTTTAAAAAAAATGCATATTACCTGATTTATACACATGATATAACAACAAGAAACATAATAATAATAATTCTCCAAGCACGAGAGCCGTTTTTTTATCGCCATGATAGAAACTTTTTAAAGATGACTACCAACCTGAGACCTGGAGATCATCGGCAAAAAAATTAAAAGTATCTGGGGGCACGGCAGTGCCCCCGCCAAGTGGAGCAAAAAAGCGGCACGGCCGTACCATACTTTTCTCGAAGCAGTTCGGGCCATTTTCGACCCCCCTATAACTTCGTTGTGGATAAAAGTAGAAGCCTGAGTTTTCAGTAACCAAGCAGGCATTGTATAAATAGGGTACATTTCAAATTTCAATCAATTGGAACCAGTAGTTCATGAATTATAACTAGTCAAAGTTTCTTAATTTTGTCACTCACTCACTGACTGACTCACTGACTCACTATTTATTCAAAACATAAAATATTTATAATATTAATATGATTACTGATGTTGTTAGGTTAGCTAATTACGTAATAACTTAAGACAGAAGGACCCTTAAGCAGGGACTGAATAAATTAACCGACTTGGTATTACATAGATGGATCTCACAACTTTTTACGGTAGAAGAACTGAATTGCGAGACTTGGTTTTTTTACAAGTTGTGTTTTTGATGGCTTCATATATTCTGAGTTGTACTTAAAGTCATTAAATTGCTAGGTACTTAAAATTATAAGTTTTAATACAGAAAACAGGGACTGATTAATCTGCGACGACCACTCCAGATTTATTACTGACTGTAATAAGGGTACTAAAGCAGAAATTATGCGAACAATACTGACAATCAACGTGCCTGAAACACAAATAAGGAAAGTAATTAAAAAACAACTGAAAAACTATCAACGATAGCAAATACGAGTACAATGGATTATGTACGCTGAAAAACACATTTAAATATCGTTTTTGTTTTTAACAAAATTTATGTATTTAAACAAGTGCACTATGTTATTCATCATTATTCGGGTATAAAAGAAATTTTACGTTGATGCCAAGGACAGACGATCGCATCATGTTGAATTTACTTCTCTTTATAGCCTTTGTGGCTGATACAGTTTATATAGTTTCTACGGACGCTGTGGCCACAGCAATTGATTCAACTGGCGGAGACACTGCTAATGCAACGGCAACTTCTGGTACAACAACTGCAAATCCTAATTTAGGTATGAGTATGATATGTTTTAACTAATTCTAACAGCCTATTATAGTCCAATAATGTGTATAAGGTCTTCTCATTGTATGTCTCCATTCTATAAACCCCATAGTCTAGTTGGTAGAACGTCTGTGAACGTCGCAAACATTCGTGTGATGAGCACTTGTGTTTGCCTTGTGTCTGGATGTTGTATATTTATATATGAATGTAGGTATATCAGCTGTCTGACACTCATAGTACAGGTTCTGCCTAGTTTGGGGTCAGATGGCCGTGTGTGAGGTGTCCCCACATATTAATATTATTATATAAAAACACAGTAACGATGGACCAATAGACGACCGACAGTGGTCCGGCGTGGCCGATAAAATCTTAATATTTAAGTTCTTGGTCTTTTTCATTCATATGGAAATCGAAAAGAATGGAAGATGAATAATTGATTTAAATTTGAATGAATTATTATTTAAAAAAAGAGCGCAGCTGTCAAATTCAGCTCAATTTTAAGTGGAATGTTTTCGATGTTTGACGTCTCTTAATTTCGGTTTACAATCACCTGTCCCTTTTCGTTCTTAGTAAATTAAAAGAAACACTCTGGTTTTAAAATTTGAGTTGGAGCGTAAAACGTAGAATCGGGCCAAGTATATGTCGAAAAATAATGAACAAAATCGCTATTCTATTTTAATTTATTGAGATTGTTGGATCATTAATCTGTAAATTAGAAGCAAAAGGTCTATCTATCATAATATAGGCTTTTACTCACGACATTGGGGGGAAGGTTACCCAATGACATTTTAAAAATCAAAATGTACCAACTTTGTTACAGGACCATATTGTGGTAATCGACCTAACGAACATTTAGTACTTTGTCCTGACACTTGTGCACCGCAAAAATGCTCTCAATTAGGCTTCCCCATTGATTGCCCTGGAACAACGGATGATGGAAGCTGCCCTACTAAACCAGCTTGTATTTGTATTAAAGGTTACGTGAGAAATGACAAAGGAATATGTATACCTATAAAAGACTGTCGTAAGTACTATTTTATCAGTTTTATCACACATACTTCAAAAAGTCACGTCTGTTTCCTAGAGAAGTCAGCTAAGCATAGTCTTTTTCTTTCCACTTGCTAGGACCAAGCTAGATATATTTCATCTTTCATACACATTCATTTATTTCACTATCATGTATACTTGTAGCAGTGTGAAAGGTTTCAATGGTTTTCACACAAATAGAGGTGAGCGTCAGAATGGCTGGTTGTCTGTTTTTTTTCTTTTTTTTTTAATTTGACCTATGCTTGTGTCGAAAAGGTACGACCAATCAAGCTTCACCGGACTTGCGGGGGAGTGGAAGACTCTACCCCAAAAAAAAGTCATATACCAACGCGTCTAGGGGCGGCTCAAGGGAGCCTCGGACCACGGTCTAGCGCGTTGATATTGAAAAACATCGTGAAGGAGACGACGCCTGAGGGGCTCCGCCTCTGATTTTAAATTTTGATTTTGGTTCTGGTCGCGCCCCCGCCGGCGGGTGCGGGCGTTATTACCTGAAGGGTAATTATTACCTTGTTGTCTGTGGCGTGGGCCTATGAGAGATGATTCAATAATTGCTTATATTTGCTTCATAGAATAAAAAATTGCTACATATGATATATATTTAGAAATAAGACTTTTTTTTGACCACGATCCTGATGTTAGGTTGGCTGGTCACCTCCTAGTTTAAAGCCAAGCATGCAGTATTTCCCGAAAATTATTGCGTCAATAATTGCTTCATATTTACTTCATTTATCTATTTTTAGTTGTAACTTCAAAAGTTCAAACGTACGTTAAATAAAAGATGTAGCAATCATTTAAATTATCCCAAGGAAAAGTGCCTATTATAGTATGATTCATAGCTCTGGGATCCGGCTCTATCACAGATTTTACTGGGTAGTTACTTTTCTGCAGCTTCCTGTGGTCGCGACCCGAATGCTGAAAACGGTTGTGGGAATTGTCGTGAAACTTGCGACGATTATTATAACAGAACCGAGCCACACTCTTGCGCTCAGTACTGCCTCGAGAATGGTTGCGATTGCAGAAAAGGCTTTGTTTTTGACGTAGATACGCAAAAATGTGTCCGCCCTGAAGATTGCAGTAAGTAGCTATTCGTACCTAAAAAAGTTAACTTATGCGTTTTCAGCATTTTGCCATTTTGGCATTGTGGCACACACTTTTTAAGTTTTTGTCTTGATTTTTTTATTTTAGTTTATAAGGCAGTGTCCACTATTACAGTATTGCCACCCTAATTTTTACCTTATACCCTCAACATAAAGTCGAAAACGAATGAATTTTATAAAGTCGTTTTGCTTATAAATAATTTTGTAATGTGTGAGTATATAAACGCCAAATATATTTTTTTCACGTCTATGTCAGCTAATAACCTTTCTAATGGAATACATGAAAAGTTTTACCAGTTTTTAGAGCATCAAGTTAAGCAAATAAAAGCTGTGTTAGGATGCTCTGCTCTTCAATATCCATAAACATAATTATTATAATTCAAAAATGATAGAGAAAGATATAGATAACGAATTTATTTATCAGTATGTTTAAGTGTTAGCACGATGACGAATCATCATCATTATTCATCATTTTAGCCGAAAGACCCCCACTGCCTGTTCCAAACATCCCCACAGCGATCGGTCCTGCTTGACCTGCATCCAGTGGCTTTCCGCAACCCTCACCAGATCTGATGATTTGATGATCTTGTGATGAGTTTCTTGGATAACGGCTGTAGATATCAACTAATTATGCAGACTATTTTATTGTGAAGGCATTAAACCATTACATTATGTCTATTATGATTTTATCGGTGGTGTTGATATGAATGATAATTTAAATCGTTCGTTTTTAGGGCCTAAATGTGGACCAGATGAAAGTTTAAATAATTGCGCCAATGCGGGGTGTCATGAAGCTAGAACCTGCAAGGATTTGGACACGTTGAATGGGACTTATATCTGTGAAGACCCACATATAAAATGTAAACTAGGCTGTTTGTGCAAGCAAGGCCTGTTAAGAAACAAGCATGGGAAATGCATACCTGAGAACAAATGTCCTAACAGTAAGGATTTTTACAATGCTTCATCTTATTGAAATTTACCTAACAATTATTATTTTTATAAGTAGCCTATTTTGTGTCCCACTGCTGGGCAAAGGCCTCCTCTCCGATACGCCACGTATCGCGGTCAAGAGCATCTGTGCACCAATTTTTGTCATTAACCGAACAAATTCTTTCAGGTAAATGTAAAGGAGACTATGAAACATATATTAAATGTGATCCTAACTGTACACCAAAAACATGCGATGAATTTGGTTTACCCCCCAAACCTTGCCTGTCTTTTCCTCCTGGTTCAAATTGTCCAGGAAAACCTGCATGTGTTTGCACAAATGGCTACGTGAGAGACAAGACAGGCAAATGTATACCACAGAATGAATGTCGTAAGTCCTTTTTTGATATTGAATGGGAAAACACTTGATACAATATTTAGTTTAATAAACTCACCAAAAAGCATAAAATAAATACCTATATCGAATGTGAATGTCATTTAATTAAGTATACAGGGAATAGGTTGTATGCTCAATTTGTCGGCCTCGTAGCCTAGTTGGTAGTACGTCTGCCTACGAAGCACAAGGTTGCGGGTTCGAATCCCGCCCAGGGCAAACATTCGTGTGATGAGCACTTGTGTTTGCCTTGTGTCTGGATGTTGTATATTTATATATGTATGTATATCAGCTGTCTGACACCCATAGTACAGGCTCTGCCTAGTTTGGGGTCAGATGGCCGTGCGTGAGATGTCACACATATTTATTATTATTATTATTGCGAGTTTCTTTATTCTCAGCAAGAAGCTGGTAAAACTACTTACACTTACGGGCCTAAAACAAGTAAGTGTAGTGTACGAATGTTTTTACGTGTTTAGTATCGGTGTTGCTATTTCTTCATTTGCATGAATTTTCTCACTGTCCTACACGTGTTTAGGAAGGCGGCTTTCTGTAAGGAAATGTAGAGGCTGTCTTTAAGGTTTAATAATTTCAGGCTATAAGTGCTCAGAAATGTGGTGAATTTTTTTTTAGCATCTTGTGGAGGTGATCCAAATGCTAAACCTGGATGTGGTGTTTATTGTGGAAATCGCTGTTCGGACTACGGCAAAGATCCAGTACCGTGTCCAACAGTTTGTAAATTCAATAGCTGTGACTGCAAGGAAGGTTATGTTTATGATGATAATACAAAGAAATGTGTTCGGCCGGAAAATTGCAGTGAGTTGATACATAAGTATATCAATATTTATTTAGTATATCTCAAATAAAGTTACCACACATGTGAAACACAGGGGGTTTTTTTTCCACTGAAATTTAAATATTAATAGAAAAATATAATAATATTATTATATTATTATAAGAAGAGGCGAATGCTGTTTTTGTATAGCACTTATACTTACGAATAACTTAGCACATAATCAGAAAAATCAATCAAATCAGGCTGACTGTTACCCTGCCACAGCCTTTATAAAAGGAGACAATTTTGCTTTATAAAATAATACATACAACGTTAATAATAATTATTATCAATAAGGATATTATAGGAACTATAAAGGAGTCTGCGTGCCAGAAAAGCAGTGCAGTGAGTAAACAAGAGTCTTATTAGGAACCATTATAGATAACCCACTTTCCCTATTTTTTGTATCTATAATTTTTTGCTTGATATTTAAAATGCTTTTTTTTACATAATTTTTCAGTCTTATTCTCAAAATGTTATTTTTGCATTTATAAATATTTTTACAGAACAATGTCCTAAAAATGAAATTTTCGTCGATTGTGTGACAACATGCCCTCCAAGAAAATGTGGATATAATAATTCAGTACCTTGTGCTCCAACAAACCCAGATACTTGTAAAGAAGGATGCCAATGTGCTGATGACTTCTACAGAAATGATCAAGGGGAATGTGTTAAGTGGGAAGATTGTCCAAGTACGTGACCATAAAGCAGCGAAAGATGCTAAAAAAATATCTAGTTATTTTGACTTCTCTCGTACACCTAGCGAACCTCCGGGCAATCATGTTGCCTCTACTCTAACCGCTAACGCCCTGCGCTCCCTCTCAATGTCGTCATCATCGCTTAGGTCACTCCGCACTATATGACCTAGATATTTAAAACTCTCAACCCGTTTCAAAGCGACCCCATTTAGGAACACAGGCGGCACATGATTAGGTTTTCTTTTCCCAACTTTAAAAACTAAAAACTCACTTTTCTTACAGTTATACTGAAGACCATGCACCTCTGCATAGGACTCACATATTCCCAGGAGTTTTCTTAATACGTTGATCGAAGGACTCAGCAGCACTATATCATCGGCATAGCTTAAGTTATTCACATTGACACCGTCAATTGTACATCCAGTATGTGTGCTACTGAGTCGCTCGAGCAGTTGATTAACATACAGGTTAAACAAGAGGGGAGAGCTCAGTCCTCCCTGCCTTACTCCGCTAAAATAATGCGGAAAACCATAAAAATAGGTGCAAACTAAGTCAGCAAAATAAATTGCAGAACAAAGTATCTTCTTTCTTACTGATTTATAGTATCCCTAAACAAATTCATAAAAAAATCAACAGCAAGCGTTTATTTACACAATATCAAACAAGTCTGGTCCAGTAGTGAAGTGGTTCATATTTACGAGAAGAGTCATTGCCCTAAGGATGATCAACTAGATAAACACTGCGAATAAAATGCGCGTGGGCAGGCCCCCCAAAAGGTGGACCAACGATCTGGTGAGGGTCACGGGTTGCCGCTGGATGCTGGCCAAGCAGGACCGATCGTCGTGGAGATCTTTGGGGAAGGCTTTTATCTAGCAGTGGACGTATTTCGGCTGAAATGATGATTATGATGAGAATAATTGTTTCTTTTCCTAGATTCTACACCTTGTCCCGTGGGTCAAACGCTCGGCTGTGGAAACAACTGCAACAGGAAATGCTCCAACTACTGGAACGGAACTAACCCATACGCTTGCCCAAAGTACGCTTGTTCAGGAGTAGGTCTGTCGTGCGAGTGCGACCCAGATCAGGGGTACTATTATGATGATTGCAAAAATGAATGTATTCCATTTTATCTGTGTCCTATATAGTGTTAAACTTTTCCTTTTATGTATCTACTGTAATTTAATGCAAAGCGCGCAGATTTACCTAAAGGTCTTACAGTTATTCGAAAATTGCATTCAGTGATGACGTCTTATTAAATTTTAATGTAATAATGTATTCATCAAAAATGTTATAATAAAACATGTTATATAATATTTATTTTGTTTGTTTTAATTTTATTCAAGAAATCATTTCTTTGTATCACATAACTGTTGTATTAAATTTTAGAGAACTAGACCAGACTTTAAATTACAAAATACTGAAACAACACTCTGAACATCTTTCCATTCTCCTCTACAGATAGCACTTCTCAACCAATAGTCGGAAATTCAATTCAGGTTATTTGATGCGCCAGTTTTCGGTTTTTTTTTTACAAATCACGGAAGTGTTCGCGTTTACTCTAGTCTTGATCACTTCTTGACAGGCTCGCGAGCTCAGTAATAACATAACCCTCTACCGGTAAATAACAGCAAAAAACTGTAGGTTCAACCACAGATATATATTATAAGGAAGCAGATATACTTAGAACGCGTGGCAACTTTTCACTCGTAGTTTTTTTTAAAATTGCCAAATTATTAGATTTATAAACAGTTATTGCGGGTTTTTGTATACTGAAGTACTCTTTCTCATTCATAAGCATAGTTCTTTACTATTTTTGTTCCAGATTTACCAATTATGTTAAAGAAAAACAACAAAACGTGTTGCTTATGTGGAAATTCATGCCACGCGGCATTTTTTGTATTATGCAATAGTGTTTAGTCTGCTTCCCTTTATATGACTGTGGGTTCAACGGACCTTCTTATAGATAAGTTTCAATGTATATCGGATGCAGGTGCATGTTGGGTATAAAAGGAAGTTACCGACATGTTTGTGATAACACTGAAAAAAATATCTCACAATGTCGCGGTTGTTTTATGTTGTAGCCTTTGTGGCTTGTATGTTATTGGCTATAACTGCAGATACAATAACAGATAAAGGTAAAAATATAACATTTTTATTTAAATGTTCTTAAAAAACTTGGTCAGAAAAATAAAAAGCCTGCGGTGGGAGCGCCACATATAAAACAACAAACGTTATAAAAATAATTCCACTGAAATTCCGCTATATGGTGAAGTTTTTTTATTTTTGGTCAATTGTATGAAATTTAACATATTCAATTATACCTAAAGTGACACACAGTAATATTAACTTTCGCAAACAAAATACCTAATTGTACGTTTCTCGATTTAGAAGTCTGATTAGCACGAAATACAGTAAAAATTTATTTGCTTAGTTAAAGGCGAACAACTTAAACAACGTAGTGCGGTTTTCCAACCTCTCTAGAATGAAAAAGCTTGAGAGACTAGCGACTCTAAAATTTTGTTGCATTGTAGGCCACAACGTGAGCACATTTTGACCATGTACAGTAGCCAGCACATGCGGCTGGACATATTGACCTTGAGAGCGCCCGTATTCCGTAGAGGTAGAGGTGAATTTCGCTGGCTTCTGTACTTGGAATGCTTGAAGGGTGACAAGGCTCTCTCTATCAAAAGCGAAGCGCGGCTTTCCATCCTCTCTGGAATGGAAAAGCTTGAGAGACTTGCGACTCTAAAATTTTGTTGCATTGTAGGCTACAACGTGAGCACATTTTGACAATGAACTTGGAATGCTTGAAGTGTGACAAGGCCTTTTCTATCAAAAGCGAAGCACGGCTTTCCAATATCTCTGGAATGGAAAAGCTTGAGAGATTAGCGACTCTTAAATTTTGTTGCATTGTAGGCCACAACGTGAGCACATTTTGACAATGTACTTGGAATGCTTGAAGGGTGACAAGGCCTTTTCTATCAAAAGCGAAGCACGGCTTTCCAATATCTCTGGAATGGAAAAGCTTGAGAGATTAGCGACTCTTAAATTTTGTTGCATTGTAGGCCACAACGTGAGCACATTTTGACAATGTACTTGGAATGCTTGAAGGGTGACAAGGCTCTCTCTATCAAAAGTGAAGCGCGGCTTTACAACCTCTCTGTTGAACAATGTCACGTGGTACAACCACCTGCGCGCGCGCACCAAGTTAATTTTACAATCTCATTCCTCACCCCCCTTGTTCCTCTCGAAGTTGGTGGACTGTAGATGTTGTTGAAGGAAGAGGTGCTGGGTTGGCTTCTCGTGAGATGTTATGTATGAGTGAAAACACTGACTTTAGCGTGGAAAATACTTTTTAATCAAGCACAAATGTAAAACAACAAAATTACAATGTTGCGTGCAGAGCAGAGGATTTCACAAATGTTACCAATAGCAAAAAATACTTAAAGAATAGTATTTAGTGTAGCCAGATTGCTACACCCCTCGCTTGATCAAGATGTGTGCAGATGTCTACACCAACTCTTTTATCATATTTACAGCTTGTGACGATGATCCAAACGCAACGCGAGAATTTTGTGGTTGCAGCTTAACTTGTACTGACTTAACTTCAAACAGGAAACCAAATTGCCCAGAATGCCAATTGAATGCATATTGTGTGTGTAGAGACGGTTACGTACTCGAAAAAAAGTCAGGAAAATGCATCCAGCCCAAAGAATGTCCAGGTAAATAAGTGGCATAATATTAGTCTTTCAGGAAGTCATTTTTGATAATATCCAAATACATATTATACCTAGCACAAAATGTATTTCTCATGTGTATGAAATGAAATGAAATGAAAATTGTTTGTCATGTGGTTCAGGGATAAAAAAAATTACCAACTCAGCTGTGTTTGTGGGTGTGTAGTACTCGTACGAGGCGAATAAAGGAATATACCGAGGGAATGGGCATCGACCATCGCTTGTGTTAATCAACAACAACTTCGATTGACAACCCGCCTGCCGAGCATGGAGATTATGGCAACACCTGACTTCCTAGTTATGAGTAATAAAACACGTAGGTAGCTCACAACAGACTGACGTTTATTTTTATAAGGTAACAAAGTTATACATTGCACACTAGATGGCGCCACTGACATATTATTTTAATATCAATAACAATACCACCACTTATTAAAATAATCCAAAAACAGTACATATAGACAGACCAAATAAACGAGAGAACAATAAAAAAAATTACTTTAACTGAACAATACCTATTTTCTGCATAAAATTATTATGTTTGACTTTACATAAACTTTTTGTAAAAAGATCAGCTGGCATTTCTGAAGTATTCAAATACATTATTTTAACTAATTTCTTTTCAACAGCCTCTCTAATGAAATGGAATCTGACATCTATATGTTTGCTCCTTCTATGATACATACAGTTTTCAGTAAGTTTCTGAGCACTTTGATTATCATTATATAATAATATTGGTTCATTACTATCTCTATTTACGAGTTCAGATAGCAGATTTTTAAGGAAAATAGCTTCTTTGCTTGCCTCACAGACAGCCATATATTCGGCTTCTGTGCTGGACAGTGCTACGGTCTGCTGCTTTCTACACTCGTGAGAAATAACACATCCTGAGTATTTAAAACAATAGCTAGTATAGGATCGCCTGTCCACAGTGTCTGAGGCCCAATCAGCATCAACAAATCCAACTATATCTGAATTATTTTTAGTATACAATAAACCAAAAGATTTAGTACAATTTAAATATTTTAATACCCTCTTGGCATGTTTCCAGTGAACTTTACTATTACAATTATTAAACTGACTTAAATAGCTAATGCAATATGATATATCAGGCCTTGTCAGTAGAGAAAGGTACATCAAACTTCCTATAAGTTCCTGATAAGGATATTTTTTATTAATAGTTTGCTCTTCCTTTTCTAGCTTTAAATTCACTTCCATAGGTGTCTCTACACCTTTACAATTTTTCATATTAAATTTACACAATAATCTTTCTACAAACTGTTCCTGGTCTACACAAATTTTATCTTTTTCTATTTTTACATTCATACCTAAACACTGCCTTAATTGGCCTAAGTCTTTCAACTTAAAATTGGTACTTAACTGGCCTTTTAGATAATCAACTTCTTTGTCACAGTTTGAAAATATAAAGAAATCGTCGACAAACAATGCTATAAAAGTTTTTACATTTCTAAATATTTTTATAAATAAACATGGTTCAAAAGCAGATTTTTTATAGCCTAATTCATGCAAACAACTTTCAACCTTCTTATACCAAGCTCTGGCTGACTGCTTTAATCCATAAATGGCCTTTTTCAATTTTAAAACTTTACACACATTATCTTCACATTTTAAATTCTTAGGTAATTGCATGTACACAGTTTCATTAAGATGGCCATTCAAAAAAGCTGTTGTTACATCAAAATGTTTAATATTTAAATTTAAGTTAACACTTATAGCAAACAACAATTTTAAGGTAGTATATCTAAGAACCGGTGAAAAGGTTTCTTTATAGTCAATGCCTTCTTTTTGTGTGAAACCTTTTGCAACCAATCTGGCCCTAAATCTCACTGTATTATCACTATTTAGTTTTTTTCTGTACACCCACTTACACTGAACAACACAAGCATCACTGGGTTTGTCCACTAATTCCCATGCATCATTGTCATGGAAAGATTGTAGCTCTTCCTCCATTGCCTTGCACCACTGTTCTCGTTCTGAGCCACTCATCACATCTTCATATGTAAGGCTTTCTTCACTGATATCTTCATTTATGACACACACATTACTAAAGCCATACCATTCTGGAGATTTTCTTTCACGCTTTTCTGCAGTTGACTTTTCAATTGGTTCTAGGTTTGTCACTTCTTTCTCTGATATTGTGTCACAAAACTCTTCAGAACTGGAAGAACTTGAATCTAAATTTTCATCATCATCTGGCACATATGTGTTGTCTGTGGGGTCCATCACTAATTCATCTTTTTCTTCATCTATCCTACAAACTTCTTTCTCTTTCTCCTCCACCACAGCTTGTATCATGTCTGAGTTTCGACTGGCTTCCATGATGACAACATCTCTGCTGGTGATAATGCTCTTAGTTACGGGGTTGTATAACCGATAACCCTTAGTATTTTCTGCATATCCGAGAAGAATATATTTTTCTGCCTTCTTATCCCATTTTGTTCTCTTTATTTTAGGGACATGAGCCATTGCAGTGCTTCCAAATATACGAATGTGGCCAAGGTCTGGTTTTCTACCTGTCCATAGCTCATATGGTGTTTTCTGTAAGCCTGAAGCCAACGTTCTGTTTCGCAAATAGACTGTTGTGTTGACTGCTTCAGCCCAAAACTTTTTATCCATATTAGCATCAAATAGAAGACACCGAGCTCTTTCTACCACTGTTCTATTTAAACGCTCGCACATGCCATTCTGCTCCGGCGTGTAGGGATTCGTTTTCTGATGCACTATACCGGCTTTCTTCAGAAAACTTTCCATCTCTGAAGAACAGAATTCTCCACCGTTGTCTGTTCTCAGCACCTTGATGTACTTGCCTGTCTGCTTTTCCACCATAACTTTAAAGTCTTTAAAGTACATCATTACCTCGCTCTTTGACTTCAGAAAATATACGAATGACATTCTGCTGTAATCATCGATAAATAGGAGAAAATATCTTGACATTCCTATTGAGACCGTCTCCATGGGACCACAAACATCCGCATGCACCACCTCTAACACACTCTCACTCCGGGTTCCTTTGTGTGAGAAAGGTTGTCTCGCTAGCTTCCCTTCACAACATGTGATACACTGGGATTTGTCAATTTCTGCCTTATCAGGATAGGAAATCCCTTCTACAGCGCCATTCTTCATACTGTTCAGGTCTTTACTGTTAATATGGCCTAACCTTCTATGCCATAACATACTGTTTTCTTGCATAGCTGAGCCGGCCAACAAACACTCCTGTTTTATGTCCAATTTGTACACTCCATTTATTAACTGTGCTTTTGCAACAAGTACATTCTTGTGATTGTGTATTTTGCAAACACCTTCTTCGAAAGTCACTTTGTTTCCATTTCGAATCAACTCACTAACAGAGAGAAGATTGGTAGTGAGGTTAGGAATGCACAAAACATTTTTTACAGTAATGTCGAACTCTGAACCATCTACAACTGTTGTCAACTTTGTGTTTCCTGAGCATAACACTGGTACTGTCGTTTTGTTAGCCACCATAATCTGTTTCATAGCAGGATTGAAAGAAACATCCGACAAACGTTCTTTGTTAGAAATCATATGACTACTGGCGCCTGAATCAACATACCAATCTGTGTTTTTGTATGTTGAATTCAAGAAAAACACGCTGAACACTGTGCTTTCTTTGTCTTTGCCTTTGTAATTGCACTGGTTTTTATAATGTCCAATTTTTTTACATTTGTAGCAGCGAATCGTCTTGGGGGTTTTTGTAGGTGACGTTTTCATGTTTGACATATGGTTTGACATTTCTGCAGAGCTGCCAACATGAGATTGTTTCTTACGCTGCTGCCAACCTTTCGATAAAAACGCACTTTCATTTCCAGTACTGCCAACCTCAGTGCTCATATCTAACAATTTTGTTTTAATTACGTCGGTACTAACTGCCATACCCGAGTGTTCAATCGCCATTATCATTGGAGCGAATTTTTCGGTTAACCCAGCCAACAATAGACATCCTACCCACTCATCAGTAATTTGAAAACCTGTTCCTCGTAATTTCTGCGCCGTTTCCACTATTTGGGTCACATAGAAAGTCATGGATTCGCAATCTTCTAATCGAATTGATATCAGATGACGTAGCAAACTGATCTTTCTCTGAAAACCTGAATCATCAAAGAGTGATTTCAAACGCTGCCACACATCCTGGACGGTTTTCTCATTCCTGATATGGACATATAGCGAAGAATCTATTGTCATTATCAGCTTAGCTTTTGCTTTTTGTGCATCAGCTTCTGCAGTGGCAGCTGCTGCTGTTACCTCCGGCTTCTCATTGATGTCCACTCCTTCTAGAATGAGAAAGTTCTCCGCGGCAAACGCCCACTCATCATAATTCTCTCTGCCCTTGAGTTTTGGCACGTTAACGATATAGCTGCCGGCCATTGTTCAAAAACGTGATTGCGACAAACGGTTTTTTGCACAACACTGTTTTTAATCTGAACAAATATAGTTCAATCAGCACTGATCACACACGAGTAACAACTGATAGTTAGTCTTTAACAGTTCTAATACGGAAAAACTATACTTTTTATCGCGAATATGGGTCTGGGCCCATAACCTAATAAAACACGTAGGTAGCTCACAACAGACTGACGTTTATTTTTATAAGGTAACAAAGTTATACATTGCACACTAGATGGCGCCACTGACATATTATTTTAATATCAATAACAATAATGAGCCGTATTTGTATGAATAGTACTATGTTATTTTAGGCCGTAAGCACAGAATACCAAATAGTAGTCCCTACAGAAGATGCACTAGGCGACATAATTCAAATAAATAACAAGCCTACCTCCATTACAATAAAGTGTAATTTAGATCGCACGGCGCTAGCCGAAAAGACGATGTTGCTGCATCTCTTTCTCTCGCGTATCGCGCCACTCTACAAACACCTATAGGGCTGTCGTCTTTGAGAAAATAAAACATCTGATTTATTAACCTATAAGGTACCTACCTTTTGCTCGAACAAAACAAATTCAAATAAACCAATGCTAATATGTTTGCATACGCTATATTTACTCGTCGGTAGGAGTAGGGGAGTATTGGGCATTCTAAAACAGTTTTCGGATCATCGTTCACTGGCACTCCGTTCATCTCGCCTCGCTATCGCTCCGCTCGTTTCACTACGCTTAGTGAACAATGATTCGAAAACAGTTTTAGAACACCCAATACTCCGTTATGAACGCAACAGGTGTAGAAAGTGATCAGTGTAAACGAGTCGTGTTAAATACTCACCAGAAGTTTTCTAAAACTCTCTCACACACATCACATCACATCACATCACTGAGGGTTCTGGATTGCTAAGAGTGCTCCCTCGACACTGACATCGGTTGATTGGCTGTAGTTCGCTGAATTTAAAGAATTATAAGTTTCGTTCATTATCAGCAGAGCCTGGCTGGGATTCGTCTTGGTATACAAAACTGACTTGGACCATCATCCGTTGATTGGCTGAAGTTCAGAAAACTTCCTTCAACTTCAGTAGTGACAAGTCAAGTTCTGGACCAAAACAAAATTCCCGACAATGACATCAAATGAGTGGTTGAAACTTATAGAAGAACTACTTTCAACCTCAGCAGTGTATGGTTGAGGGTCTTAGATTGAAAAAACTTCCCCCGTCTAGTGGTGATGAAAGAATAATGAACAATACGTCAGTATCTCACCACGACAACTTGAAAAGTACAAAACTGCTTACAGTAACATCAATCTTTACCCTAAGTATAAACTGTAAGCGATTAGCGGAAAAACTGACAGCCTTAGTAGCATCTTCCAGCCGACCTTAGAACAAGAAGAATACATATATGCAGTGATTTATTTATTATATTTATTGGGTGTTGAATTTTTATAAATTTATTATTTATGTATAGTTCCATACTCTAAACAAGTGACAAATACAGCAGTAGGTAAAAGATGAAACACATGATAAATAACAACAATTTAATAATTTAAAAAGCTTTCATTTAAATTTATTAATTAAGTTATTATTATTATTCCACGACAATTTATTTGTCACATGTATTATTTCTTAAAATATTTCGTAAATGACATAATGAATTGAGGAAAAAGTGATTTCAAAGATCTTCTGATGAGGTCTGATGAATAAGTTTCTTGTTTACATTAAAACCAAAATTGCTTTTTACGTTTTACCATGCCAAACATAGATTTCGTTTATTAGAGTTCTAACCGACCCTCAGTGAACGGAGCGTGATAACATATCCGCTATAAGGCAATAACTTAAACCCAATACCTTTAATAAAGTTCGAATTAAATTGATGGGATCCGTAGGTATAAATAAACATAGAATTACATTCTACGAACAGGTTTTTTTTTTATGCTTATAATTTAAATGTAAGTAAGACGTATAATATTTGAATTAAGAAAATAAGTCGTCACGTACCTTACTCTCTTAATTATAGTTATTGTTGTTGTTGTTGTTGTTGCTATTACGAGAACGAAAAATCTCGTTGAATATTTGTCATTGTTTAAATTTCAGATATTTATAACAAAATCGTGGTATATTAAGAATAAGAAACATTTATTTGCAGGACATTCTCATCTACCGAACTATAGTTACAAAATATTTAGCCTTAGAATAAAAATAACTTTCTCTCTATCATAGCATAAATAAAAGAAAACTATTTAGAAAATATTACTTAGGTATCATACTGTTGAATGTAGGTCACGTTCCCACGCTATGAAGTATAAATGCAATTCCTAAAGAACCCTAAAGCATCAATGCAACGCGAACATGCTGACGATGACTCGTTTCGCGAAGCTAGGACTTTTGCTGACGACGACGCTCAACAAGCCGGTTCCTTTTTTTAAAAAATAACCCTATCATTGTAGAAATAATAAAGTGTGGGTCTCGGTGATAAAATGTTTTTTTTTTTTCATTATGAGGTTTTCCAATTACAAGTATATTTGCGATAGGTCATTAAAATTTATTCGAAACGAGTTAAAAAAAATGTTTTTGAAATCAATCAACCTTTATTGTACCTATTGTTGGTTCCACCTATTATCGTTTCAAAGTCGGTTAAAAATAAAGGTAGATTCATATGAGCACGGTTTTGACTATGTAGAGTTTAGAGGTATAAATATTAAAACTCGTATAAATAATAAAATAAAACAGATAATATATAATAATATGAGTACAAGTTAAAAGTAAAGTTTTGCTTATCTGTAAAATCTAAGTCTGTACCTATAGGTTGATATATTTCATCGTTGTTGTGACAACCTCCGTGGTCGAGTGGTAAAACGCTCACCACATTACGGAGGTTCCGGGTTCGAAACCCGGCACGGTCGACCTTGGAATCTGGAATGATTCTGTGCGTCGGAAGGCACGTAAAACCTGGTCCCGGCTACTATCTTCGGATATAGTCGTTTTTTATTTTTATTTTATTTGTAATAATCAGGTAACAAGGCTTGTAGATAGAATAATAATATAATTTAAAACTTTTAAAATATTATACATACACTGAATTAAATAAAAAATATGCAACTTAAAAAACTTATTGACACCAAGTTGTTCTATCGTTGTGAACTTACCTTTATATATTTTCGCTGTTGTCGTCAGATTTTGGTTCCAATTTCAATTAAATCAGAATCATTTTTCTGCAAATTATGCGACTTTAGCGTGTGAAATAATTTCATTGAATTTTGCTTGCTTAGGATTTTTAAAATATAAAAGCGGATATGTGTCGTGAATATTTTACATTCTGTGCTCGACGCTCAAGCTGAAAATCAGGACTTCCACTGTGGTTCCGACGACTGCTCACGTCACCCAGTCACCTCGAGCTGCTTTATACCCGTCACCCTGAGGCATCATTGTATCGCGATCATGTGCGTAAGTTTTACATACATTTATATATTGTCCCTGCAGTTTCATTTTCTTTAACATGATAAATATCATTTAAACTACCTATCTTGTGGCAGTATATTTTTGTTTCCTGATTCTCTAGGGAATAAATAGTACCATGAATGATTAATATAATTTGAATAAATTTAATTTCAGGTCTGAACAAAATTATCGCAAAGTGCAGAAGAAGAGGGCAGGGGAAAAATTCCTGGATAGTGACGAGGAGGAATTAGTAAGGTAGTGTATATTTTCTCACATTAAAAAACATTTAATCAAATAAATTAAAAAATCAATATGATACTTTGACCTGTACGTACCCATTTATAAATACAATCTAAACTAAAGTTTTTTTTTTTCAACTTTGATTATAAAATACTTACGGATAATAGACATAACCTAATCTAAACATTAAACTTATTTTAAACTTACTTCCTAAATTTATTGTTTTTATTTTAATGAAATTAATCATTCTCATTTAATTACAGTGTGAAGAAGAAGGTGAAGCCTGCACCCAAAAAAGCAGGCAGGGGAAAACCTGCTCACAGCAAGGACGAGACCCCCAGCGCGCAGGCGTGGTTGTTCTCCGACGAGGACGAGGACGGCGACCAGGTGCGCTCGAAGCAGGACCCCCCGAACTGCGTATTCTCTAGGCGCGTCGCCGGCGGCTCCGTGCGCCGGCAGGCTACCTTGTCGGGGGACCTGTTAGCGGAGGTCCGCATTTATAACCCGGAGGAGGTTCGTAACCTAGACGGCTACGAACGATGTGACAAGGCCGCAGTTTGGATCAGATATCAGGGGGATTCTCATTCCCCTGAAATGCACGATTTAAGGAAATTTGTTAAAGGCGCAAAGACATACTTTACCGAGGAGGGTAAATTCTTTGCCTCCAAATATAACAAGTGATTTTGTTATTAGTATTATGTATTAGATAGATGTTTATCATATTTTTACTAGGTAGTTTGCTTACATGGAATACGAGTAAGATAGAAAATACCTATATTTTGATATAAGTAAAAACTAATATATTTTTTTCTTATTTTATAGAGTAAACATTCCACTAAAATAATTAAAATATTATTATTACCTATAATAAAAGTTAAAACTAATAAACTTGTACTTTTGATTTAATTCCTTATAGGTAATATTGAATACTTATTACTTGATTAATATTTCACATTAATATCTTAATAATTTACCTAAAAGTACTTAGTAAAGCGTGTATAAAACATGGTTCGATCAATATTTTGCACAGTTTGCGATATATCAGTTAAAAGTAACGCCTTTTCAGCTCATTTGAAGTCTATCTTACACAAAAACAATACTGCAGTTACCGAATGTGATGGCATTGAAAAAATCAATAGCGCATTCCGAAGTCGCATTGCATCTTATCGCGTGTCGTGTGAGGCAGCCGCGAGCGGGAGCGATGATGGCAGCGTCTCGGCTGAGGCACTTCCCCCTTCGCAGTTCCTAGCGCGGCTGCGATCACGCGTCCGCGCCTTACTCTCTGCGCGTATGCTAGCTCATGATAGTGTGAAGGTCAATTTCGAATTGTTTTCAGAGTTTTTTTTGCCAAAAGATAATTCTATGTCTATTAAATCTTTTTCTACAGAAAATATTGTTCTTCATCAGAGTTATAACTTTGAAGACGTATTTTCTAGAGTTCTTCAGATAATAAATAAAAAAATTGAAGAATTTGAGCAAAAAGATAGCGGGTGGGCATTTATGCGAAACCTGTATCTTGAAGTAAATATAAACAAGTATAATCCTATGAGAGCTTCAAGTTATATTGATCTACCAAAGTGTATTAAATACAAACGCGCCTGCATCAATATTCAAAACAATGATAATTTTTGTTTTTTGTGGTGTATAATGGCAGCTTTGTTTCCAGCAAAAAATAATGCCCAGCGAACATCTGCTTATCCCCATTTTAAAACTATACTTAATACAAAAGACATGACATTTCCAGTAGGACTAACAGACATCAAGGTTTTTGAAAAAAATAACCCAAACATTAGCGTTAACGTATATGGACTTCAAAACAAATCAAAAGTTGTTGGGCCATTGTATAAGAGTGAATGTCGTAAGAAGCATCACGCGAATTTACTATTTTTGGAAAATAATGATAAATCGCACTATTGTCTAATTAAAAATTTATCAAAATTACTTCGCCAACAGTTAACTAAACATCATTCGAAAATCTTCCTATGTGAAGAGTGTATGATATTTTTTGATAGTGAAGATAAACTCCAGTCGCACATTTGCAGCGGTGTTAAAACTATTTTACCTAATGAAGGCACTACAATTCAATTTGATCATTACGAAAGAATGCAAAACATGCCTTTCGTTATTTACGCTGACTTTGAATCTTTATTGAAACCTGTTACCACAAAATGTGATAGTGTTGATACCAACACTTTGACTTTACAACAACACGTGCCAGCTGCATTTGCTTACTACGTAGTATGTTCGTATGATAGTTCCCTGAACAAATATATTTCGTATCGCGGTCTGGATTGTGTAGAAAAGTTTTTAAAATATCTTCTACGTGATATAATACAAATAACTTCAGTATTTAATTCACCTGTGCCAATTAAACTGACAGCTGAGGATAAAAAAAACTTTTTGGATGCAAAATTATGTTTTCTTTGTAAGAATCCGTTGTTTGATGATAAAGTTCGAGATCATTGCCATCTCACAGGAGTCTATCGAGGAGCAGCTCATTCTTATTGCAATCTTAAGTTTCGGTTGCCAAATTTTGTGCCCGTATTTTTCCATAATCTATCTGGTTATGATAGTCATCTTTTTATTCGGCATTTAGGTGAAATGCCTGGTGGAATAAAAGTAATAGCGAAGAATAAAGAAAATTACATTTCATTTACCAAGTTTTTCAATATTAATGATAAAGACTGTTTGCCTGTTCGTTTCGTGGATTCTTTTAAATTTTTAGGAACAAGTTTAGAAAAACTAGTAGCAGGCCTAAATAATAACGAATTTATGCACTTATCTCGTTTTTTCCATGCTGTAGATCAATTAAACTTGTTAAGACGAAAAGGAGTCTATCCTTATGAATACATGACTAATTGGAACAAATATAATGAAACTGAACTACCACCCATAGATTGTTTTTATAGCAAATTGACTGGTTCTATCATTTCAGAATTAGATTACAGGCACGCGCTTAAAGTTTGGGATGCTTTTGGTTTAAAAAATCTCGGGGATTATACTGATTTATATTTAAAAACAGATGTTTTACTACTAGCGGATGTTTTTGAGAATTTCCGAAAGACCTGTTTACTGTATTACAAGTTAGATCCAGCCTTTTACTTAACAGCTCCAAGCTTAAGTTGGGATGCGATGTTATTGAAAACGGGTATTAAATTAGAATTAATAAATGAATTGGAAATCATAAGAATGATTCAAAAAGGTATACGTGGTGGTATATGTTTATGTTCTTGTAGATATTCAAAAGCTAATAATAAATACTTAAATAACTATAATCCAAACCTGAAAGAAAACTTTTTGATATACATAGATTGTGTTAATTTATATGGTTACGCTATGTGTGGTTTTTTACCATACTCTAATTTTAAATTACTAAAGCAACATGACATTGAACATATAGACTTTAATAGTTTACCCTCGGATGGTGACTATGGATATATTTTGGAAGTAGATCTTGAATATCCAGAAGACTTACATAGTCTTCATAATGATTTACCATTCTGTGCTGAGAAATTTGCACCTCCTGGTTCTAAATATCCTAAATTAATACCAAATTTATATGACAAATACTATTACGTTATTCATTTCGTTCATCTTCAGACTTGCTTAAGACATGGATTAAAACTCAGAAAAATACACCGAGTTTTACAATTTAAACAAAAGCCTTTTTTGAAACAGTATATTGACATGAACACTGAGCTTAGAAAAAAGGCTAAGTCTGAGTTCGAACAAGATTTATTTAAATTATTTAATAATAGTGTATTCGGTAAAACTTTAGAAGATAATGAAAAAAGAATTGATGTCAAAATGGTAAACGTATGGAGAGATGATAAAAATAAAACGAAGAAAAAAATGTCTGCAGAACAACTTATAGCAAGACCGAATTTTCATAGTGCAACGATATTTACAGAAAATTTTGTTGGAGTTCAAATGAAACCTGAATCTGTTATTCTTGACAAACCTATTTATATTGGATTTTCGGTTTTAGAACTGTCAAAGAGTCATATGTTCAATTTCCATTATTCCGTAATGAAACCTTATTATCATGATAAACTAAGGCTTTGTTATACAGACACCGACAGTTTTCTTTACTCTATTCAAACGAAAGATTTTTACAATGATTTGAAATTAAATTTTCAGTCATATTTTGATACAAGTAATTATTCCGAAGACAACCAGCATGATATTTTAATTCGGAATAAAAAGGTACCTGGCTTTTTTAAAGACGAGATGGGAGGACAAATTATTACGGAGTTTGTAGGACTTAGGTCGAAGCTTTATTGTATTAAAACGGAAGGACAAGAGTTTAAAAAAGCAAAAGGCGTACAAAAACGTGAAATAAAAAAAATTGGATTGAAGGATTATTACAAAGTATTAATGGAAAATAAAATAATACGCAAAAAGAACATAATTTTTAAATCTCTTAAACATGAAATTTTTACACAGGAGCAAAACAAAGTCGCATTTTCCGCTAATGACGACAAACGTATCATTCAAAAAGATAAAATTTCTACTATATCTTGGGGTCACTGCGATAGTTTCTTTTAGTCTGTCGTTGATATTGGTCTAACCATGTGCGAAGGTTACTTATTTGATTGTGTTGTATCCATGAGAATATATAAACATTCAAATGGTATACATATAAAAACTGGTCTTTGGGTTGAAAATGACTTTCTGCCTCAATTAGAGATTAATAATTCACAAGAAACAGTTTTTTTATCTTTGGACGAATGGGAAAATATATATCAAGATTTTAAACATTCAGTACCTAACAACAAGAAAAATATCGACGATATGTATTTATATAAGCTCATTTATTGTGATAAACGATGTACAGTGGAGTTTATAAATTTAATATTGGACGCTATCGTCACTTATGGTATTTGTATAAATTTAAGATTTGAAGAACTTAAAATTGAATATAAATCTGTTATGCTAATTGTTAATAAAATATTAGATTATTCTTCATTAAAAAGTCTATCATGTTTCCAAAACCTACCAAATAATTTAATCAAATTTGCAAATCCTTGTTCTATAACAGAATTAGAAGTTATTAATTTAGGTAGTGCATATTTTTTGAAATGTCTTAATTTGTAGATAAATGTAACTTTGTTGTAATAAAATAAATAAGTAATGTAAAAAAAAATCATATGCGAATGTAATAAATTTTAAATGAAACCTATCAATTTAAGAAATTGTATCTAGTAAAATAAGAAAGTAAATAATGTAAGAATCATTGTAATTTTAAATTAAATCTAAGAAATAAAAATATGATACCTACTACATGTACTTAAATAAATATTTTGTTTCATTTTTAATTACTTTATAGTTCCTGTACAATACCAATTTTAATAAAACTTATAAAGTGTTGGCACAAAATCAAGTTATGACATGTACAGTCAAAGGCAAGGTTAGCTGAACACGCACACCGCTGATCTATCTTATATTCATTCAATGAATATAAAAACGATGTAAAGTCCAAAGTGCTCTGCTTAGCTTGCTTTTGACCGTACCAGTGTCATAATATGCTGATGTTGTATATCCGCAATAGGAAGAAAGGCATGTTAAGACTTGTCGGTCGAAATGATTGCAGCGCGGGGCGGTGCGGGGTCAGGTGGATCACGTGGATGGTGTCTTATTATCATTACATACATACGTAAATCTATTGAGTTGTGATATAGTCACCAGACGTTCTTCATTTGTTTCCTTGCAATCATTGCGTTCGGTTCACTACAATTCCTAAAATGTCAGAATCTCGAACAAGTAACATGCAAACTAGTTACCTTGCTGTGAGTGACGATGAAATTCCTAAATACATAGTGCGCATCGAACTTTTAAAGTGTATAGAAAGTGAAATAGATGTGAATGTGGTAGCAAATTCAAAAGCTCAATATGTTGTGTATAGAGACGAAGATAATATACTGTATAAGACAACACAGTTACTGTGGCAGATCGGTGCGGAGCTTGGTCTACGGAACGAGAGATCGTGCAATATAGATATAACAAGGTATGTTTTAGGTGATAAAAATAAGTCATACTTATTTTTAAACAGTTCCTTGTATAGTTTTGGCTAATGTAAGTATTATTTTGTTATAGACAGGTGTGATTGAAAGGTGGAGGGAGTGTTCGGAACGTCAGACTCACGCGACGATGCGGCCGCCTTCGACGAAGATGACGGCTGCGCTAGCAGCAGCGGAAGAGCAGCGAACCGAACGCAATGAACATTAGTTTAAGAATTTATTATATAATGAAATTATTTTATAAAAATAAACAACAAACAATATTTTTGTCTTTTATTATATTTAAATAATAATAACATTTTTACACTGAGTTAAACAAAAAAGTAACAATTAATTACTAAATTCTTAAAAAAAATCTACATTTGCAAGCTTATCACTTTTACTAAAAAATTTGAACTGATACATATGATTATCAAAAAACCATTTTTGTAAGCAAATACAATTTTTAAGAGCACATTGATTTTTATGAATAAAACAGTTCAATTCACAAGTTTTATATTTTTCTTGTAAAGTTTTCAAATTTGGACAGCCCTTTTCTCCAAGATCTACAATATCACAATTTTCACATATTTTTTTAACCCATTTTTCTTTTTCACTTCCTTTTACGAAAATACTCTTATTTTGTAAATAAAACGGAATTAATCGTTTAAATTCTCTGTAGTCAATGAAGCCATCACTCCAAAGTATTCCTCTGTTTCTTTCTAACCAATTCACTTGCTTTTTCTCTTCCTTTGTTAACGTAGAGTACGCATAAGGTGGTTTTACAATAAACACTTGTGTCCAGTCAATAGTAGCTATGGCAAACTCTTTAACGATAAAATCATTTTTGGAATTTTTGAATCCTTGTACATCAACAAATATAGTTTGAGGTTTCATTATGATATTTTCCTTATAATATTGCTTAAAGGTCTGTACTCAAAAATGCAATCATTAAGTATAAGACAATAAGCTGAAGTTTTGTCAGGTATGTCTCGATCTGCTTCAATTTCTAGCCTCACGTCGACCGAACCCTTAAGAGATTCTTGTTGACGACAGCAATCAATAACAAACAAAGGCGCTATATCTTTAAATTCCTTTAAACTCAACAACGGTGCTGCTCGGCGTCCGTAATAAGACTGTTGAAATCTACAGTATTGTTCATATAATAAGGAAATTTTTTGGTCTGAGAAACTAACGTTCAAATTTTCATAAGGAAAGTACACAGAATTTAGAAATACTTTTACTTCTGTTAAACTGCAATGATCAAATACAGACATAGAGCTCTTTGCATTTTGTTTTCGATCAGTTTGCAAACCTACAATAATAAAACGAGGTTTTTCTATCTGAGAAGATGTCTTAATAGACCAAGTATGTTTTCTTGTTTTTGGAAGTAAAGGATATTCATATAAATCCCAATTTCTGAACGCTAAAGTTATAGCTCGATCTCTTTCTAAATTTTTTAGAAGACCAACCTTTTCACGGTCTGATACTTTGATGTGTGGTACTCGCCAAACAATTTTGTTTATAGTTATATCTTCTAGTACTTCTTTTTCACCTAGTATCAAAGCATTTAAGTTCGTATTACTTCTTAATAAAACTAATTCATGCTTGCAGTTCATAATTATTTTTCTATAATCTTCAGCAAAACCTAGAATTTTATCCAGTGGTATAGATACAGAAAATATGCCGTTGTTCTTTATAGAACTACCATTTAAAGACCAACCCCAAACATTTGCAGGTTTTGATTCACTCTCTGTCATTGACAAATATGATTTCATTGTCGTTGTAATACCAGCGTTTTTTATCTTATCTATTTCGATTCCATTTAATTCATAACGAATTTCTTGAAAAAGGAATAAAATAGGATTGTTAACAAAATTAGTCGTTTCTACATATGTTTTAGTTTCACTGTTGTAAATTTTCACCCTTCCTTCTAGGTATAAAGTACTAGCAGAAGGTAGGATGTATAAATCTTGTTGGTTAATAGGTATTCGAATTTCATCATTCTTGTTGAAACTTGTCACATACGGTTTGTAGGAATGCAATTCGAAGCTCTCTATGCTGTTATCAGACACTGGTGGCTCCAAAACGTTTAAAATACTCATTTTAACAGGCCTATTAATTTAAGGAATTCTTTATTTGCTTTAGTTAATTTTTTAATATTTTTGATGTGTGCTTGTTTTACAGTAGCAACTTTTATACTGGCACTTTTTTGAGATTTGTTTCCAGTTTTATTGAAGTCTATCATTCTTTCTCAGATGAAGGTACAGCTGTATTTCTTCTCCACGTAGATTTATAAGATTATTATTAGAGTCTAATAATCGAATATTTATTTCACTTATTGATTCTTGATTAACAGGAAAGTAGATCAAATTTTTTGGTATTTCCACTATTCGGTACCCCGGTGGCACATTGGGTACAAATTCGTATATGATGTGTCTTGGTATACCGTTTACAAATGAACCACTCACAATATCACATTCTATTCGTACAATGGTTGTAGACAAAATGCTTACT